>JAQGBJ010000148.1:0-61234 GCA_034698345.1 Sphaeridia pumilis
AAACGAAAGGATGGCGGGAGTAAGTCGACAGCAAAGAGACAATCATGGAGAAAGTCTTTGGACAAGAGCTCCGATTCAGCCTTTTCCAGGTAAATATATAGCTTAAGATCAAGGATGAGAATTAATTGACAGGAGGGTATGGCTGGCGGTGGTGGTGTTTGGTTGGGTGATTTGATTTTGATGAGATTATGGTACAGTTTCTCTCATGGCCAATTTTGTGTCCCTTTTTGCAGCGACCAAAAGAGTGGGGTGGTTCGGAGCGACTCTGATCGAGATTGCCCTAGTGGTCGAGATTCGGAAGGGACTTTGGCTGGAGTTGGGGGTGGCGTGTCTACAAACCCATTTCTGCCAGCTGGTGGCGCTTCTAATCCACTGGCGACTTCTTCGAGATTGGGTGTACATGGAGGAAATAATGAGTCGGAAAGCGGAGGATCCGCAACTCCATCCCCGAGGATAACAAGGAGACGCCAGGTAATGCAGTCTTTTCTCTCTTGTTCTCTTACCCGTATTTAATCATATTAGGAGCTCAATAATTTACGCTCTACGCGTCCAACTTACTTAACGACCCACAGATGGCTACTTGGCCGCTCTTGTGGGCAAAGCTGTATTATTCGCAAACGCAGGATGAATGTTCCTTGGTCATGTGCTTTCGAGGTAGTTAGTTTTAGTAGTCAGTCTTTTATGTTACTTTGTACGATAAGTGTCAAAGAGCTGCATATTATATATTCCTTGGTATAGGCTTACTAGCCTGGCTTACTGGACTTGCAAGAAGTACTCGAAAAGTATGTATATGTATATACCGTTGAGCTGAAAGTCTTTAACGTACTTACAAGTTGCATATATATATTTACGCAAAAGCGGTAAAAGTCGGAGGCTTTCACCCTGCTGTTTTTATGGATACCGGAGATGAGAATTGCGGCTCGACTGTAATGTGTCCCTTGCCCTTGATCTGGTCATTAGAAATGGAAGCTGCGGCAATAACTGGCGGACGAAGGAAAGTGTTAACGAGTATTGCCTGCTGTCTTTATGAGTTTGGTTCACTCGGTTTGCTATATTCCAACTGGCAAAGTAACTGGAGCCGAAATGTATCTGTCTGCGTTCCATCCCTTTCTACAACATGGACTGACTGTAATTTGGGAAATTTATGATTGTTTTACAGAGATCCCGGAACCACAGCCTGACATCCATGTGCATCCTCTCACACCACCCTTTCTTTTCCTCCTTTCGACAGTGCCTAAACCTATTGAAAAAGCTAATCGACGCGTGTCACGACAATAGTTCACCGAAAAGGGCGGGGGCATCCAAGTATAGCGCAAGGTAAGTTTCACACAGTAGTTTATTACAGAACCGAAGTACAAAATGAAACCCGCTAGTTGCATACAGTAAATTAGTGGAACCGACCAACCGTTAAATTATATTCATTGCTTTCACTTGATGGAAAACAAGATACGTTGGATTTCTTGCGACAGATGTTGCGAATTTTGGTTATTGGGAGGATTCATGGGGGATTTTGGGAAGACGTCCTTGGTTGCCCCCGTGGGATCGATGGGAATCCAATGTTCATTTATAGCTCTCACAGTAGACGGCTAAATAAATGTCCACAATGCGACCAAGGTTGGTCTGCCACCGACCAAATTTTAAAAAACGACTGTTTCTTGTTCTGATTCAGGGACAATCTATGGAACTTTCTCACGGGCAAGCATGGAGATATCAATTCTTCAATGACTCATCATGTTCGAGAAATCGAAACTTGGATCCTGCGATTTCTAAGCGCACCAGTACCTGTTCCTGGAAGTACGCGGGTGGAGGTGAGTGAGATTCTTTGAAATTTGGGGCATTATGTTATCCACATGTAATATTAGCTGAATTTCAAACGTCGTCTCTGCTAATTTGTAGCTGGAAGTCCTACCATCGGACTTGTTTCCACCTCTAATATTTGCGCTACCGGATAAAACTCGCTTTTCTCTTACTGATTTTCCTTTGCACCTTCCCCTGGAACTGCTCGGAGTTGAATCATGTCTGCAAGTGTTGACATTAATTCTGCTGGAATGCAAGGTAAGCTGAGGCTCTGAGGAGGATTAGGGGAGACAAGGGATGGGATTCCTTGATAAATCAAATTAATGTTGCTTCACTCCTTTACTTGTGATATAGGTTGTGATTCAATCGAGAGACTTCAGCGCCTTGTCCATGTCAGTAATGGCGTTGGTCACAATGTTGTACCCGCTCGAATACATGTTTCCAATAATTCCACTTCTGCCTACCTGCATGAGTTGTGCGGAGCAACTTTTGCTAGCGCCCACGCCGTACATTATTGGTATTCCTGCCAGCTTCTTGCCGTTTAAGAAGCATTTCAAGTAAGTTATTGATTTTTAAGCAAGACATAGCATGTGGGCTGCAGTTTGATGTGTGTAATGGGCAGAACAAGATGATATTATTTTTTATGCCCGGTTCCTTCAGGTTGCCTGAAGATGTATGGTTGGTCGATTTGGACGCAAACCGAATTCAAGGTCCACGCGTCGTGGAACGTGATAGCTTCGATTATGTTCCTGCTTTACCAGATCCGGAAGCGGCTGTTTTGCGGAATCATTTGAAACAGGTACGATAAAAGGCTTTTAGTATGCTTCATTACGGATGCTTATCGTTTGATACATATTTATTTGTATATAAAGTAGAATCATATACGAGTCAACCAGCACATTTTACGGAGGCGCTCTCGACTTGACCAAAGTCCTGAGTCCTGAAAGCAAAGTTTATCGATACAGAATTCATTGATTCATATTTATATAGATCGGTTAGAATGTTTTCACTTCCTGGCAAAATTCAAACACATACCTTCACGTTAATGATAATTTCAATGATTTTTTCCTACTCCAATGCGCTGCGCAGGTCATGGCTCGCATGGACCTGCAGGTTAGTGTCACTATCCTTGAACGTTGCCTTCCGGTAATGCTTGTAGCACTTGAAAGGCATGAAAAGTGCCATTGGTACTGTAGCACCTAATAATACAAATTTCGTAGGTTCTTATACAAAATTAGATTGAGCAGTAGATTTGGTACTATTTTAGATGCTAGAAGTAGCAGCACTTTTAATGCAACTGAAGTAGACGTAGTACACATTTCGAAATTGGGATTTACTAATTTCGCGGAAACATCGCAGGCCCTTGCCAGCATGTCATCAGCCCCTTATGCGGACCCCTGTCCGAGTGGTCCGCGAGGGAGCATTGGAACTGGTCAAACAACTGGACTTCATCCATCCGCAGACTCTCCAACTGGCTCCCAACATTCGACTCGAAAATCAAGCCAGGAATCCATCAAAGCTGCCCAAACCCATTCGACCCCGCAAAGTCTTTCATCACCACGACCGAGTGTGGTTGGAGCAGGAAACGCTTCGAGTATGCAATCCATGTCCATGACGTCAGCAGGAGGCCAGACAAAACAAAGCGGAGGTCCGAGCTTCAACCCTTTGATTTGCGGAAACGATGTTGATTCGGTGGATATTGCGACGCGAATTGCAATGGTCAAGTTCTTCAATTCTGCCAACCTCCTGGCCAACTTTAGTGAACACACACGCACACTTCGACTCTACCCTCGACCAGTAGTAGCTTTCCAAATCACAAGTTTCCTTCGGTCCAGACCCAACCCTCCATCACAGTTCCTGAGTAAGTTTGCTCGAACTCAAGCTGTAGAGTACCTGGCAGAATGGAGTTTGGCTCCGACAAACTTGGCGTTTCAGCGAGTTCAAACTGGTGTATACGATCCAGTCATTATTGGAGACAAGGCCAAATGGTTCGCAAACCAATTGCAGCCCATCAAGTTCTGGATACATTCCGATGTACCTGGATTGTGTTCAGTTTTGCGCAATACACAAGAATCTTCTACGCCACCAACAGGTAGAGATTTTTTTCTACTGTGAGAGCCTCAATAGCAAATTGTTTGAAAGATCCGAAAATAAATGATGGCTCTATTTTTCGTAGGCGAAAGTGGGTCCGACAGCGATGATGCCGGAAGCGGCAACAGTACTTCAAGCTACTCGTCCTTGTCAGACTTTGTTTCTGAACTCGCGTCATCGGAGCTGTCACCTGGGGCGAAGGGGAACCTCGCTCAAAGACCACAGCGACCTGCGGCCCTCATCGAACAATCTTCGTTTGATCGTAGAAGAGCTTTTGAGGAATGTCGAGAGAGGAACAGAAACGTCACATCTATTTGCAGCAGTTTAGATCTGTCAACAGTGTATTCGCCACCCTCAGCACTTCAACTTCCAGGTGAAACACTAAGGGCCAAGGTACGGAGACCGTCAGTGGGGTCGCAATCTGGCTCAGGGTCGGAATCCGATACCAGTGTAAGTTCTGACGATGCGCGGGAATCAAGCAGAAGAGAATCTGCAGCTGAAGCTGAGAGTCGAAGGAAGAGCGAAACTGGATCCACAGAAGGTACTTCGACAGCACCGGATTCTCCGGCTAAAGCTTCGTCTCAACCGTCAAGACAGGGAAGTTTTGGCAAGGGAGGTCTCTTGGGGCAAATTGCAAGTCAGGCCAAAGAGTTGGTGAAGGAAACCAAGCGGCAAAGTAGTCAAGAGGGGCTTTTGTCCCAAGTCGATAAGGTACTACAGTAATTCTTTGGAGCGTGAATCTCGCGGTAGCACCAGTTGAGACTTTGAAATTGCAATTTTATTTGCAGCTCAAGGCAAAGACTAAAGTGAAGCTTGCTGAAGTTTCTAGCCAAAGTGGATCTTCGTCTGACGAACCAAAATTACTGGACTTGGTAAGAACGAAAAATTGTTGTTCGGATTTCTTGAATAAGAAAAGATAATGATTTTGAATTGTTTTATTTTTATGTATCACAGCTATCACATCAAGCAAAGAAAGCCGCCGAAGAAGCCGGAAGTCGTGTTCAAGCAGGGTTGAACAAACATAACCTCGAAGAACTAACACATGCGGGAAAAAGTACTTGGGATGACATTACCAAGCAGGCGAAAAAAGGATTGTTAAAGGTTAGTTCGAGAGTGTTCAGGGGTATTGTGGTTATGAATGATGTCATTTTCAAATTTTACTCAATTTGTAGTCCTTGGGAGAATCGACAGATGTTGGACCTGCACCAGCACCTCCCAACGATTCACGTCGAAATTCGCTCGAACGTCGAGATTCTGTTTCATCCTTATCATCCAAGCAATCGGTTCCCATGTCAGCCCGAAGTACCGACTCTGGCCGCCACAGTGGCAGAGACTTTTTCTCAAACATGAGCAGTGAGCTGAACGGTCTAGCAGCGGAAACTACCTCAATGTTCTCCGGCCTATTTGGCAATAAGAATAACATGTCAGGCTCGCCAAGCCCGAATCGGCCAAGCCCTTCAACTTCCATGAGCGGCAGTATGACTAGTCTTCCATCGCCGGGCTCTCGCTCATCAGGTCAAAAAGAGAATCAAAATACCGGCTCGCCTGGACCCTTCCCGACTGGACGAAAAGGTCTCGTTGAACGCTCTTCGCTCATACGCCATTCGACATCCCATCTACACCCGAAAAAGGTCAAGCAAGAAATCAAAATGATTCAGAAGTTTTCTGGGATGAACGCCAACAATCCAACTGGTGCTGAGAATCAAGCGTTCTTATACGAGGTAAATGACGTTTCTCAAGGAGTTTTTTAAAAGGTAGAACAAGATTATGACTTTGAATTTCCCATAGGTCTGTAACCAAGTCCTCGCTGGAGAAGGAGTTGGATGGCTCAAAGTTGGCAGAATAAAAAAGCTGCTGGAGGATGAAAGTTACCGAGTAATGATGGTTGCTAAAATCAATAGAACGTTAGACCGAAAAGTGGGACCTGATGATCATATCGATGATGTTGTAAGTGATATCGGAGCTGTAAACGTTTTTGAGGCTAGTAGTTTAGATTGATTGTAACGGTGTATTATTTCTCTGTAGTGTGTGACCAAACCAGTATGGAAAGGAATGCTAAAGTTGTTGCAACTACTAACAAACGGCCTAGAATTCAGTTACGCCAACCGTGGTTTGGGTGGCATGGCCTCTGCTTTCCAAGTCCTTGAAATCGCCCACACTCACTACTGGACGAAGGAAATCACTGACATGGGTGATCAAAGCACTCATTATTCACAGTTTCTTGATCCGAATGCGCTGAGCCCCGGTGGTGCTTCCGCGGGTGGATCGCCATTATCATCTGCTCAGGTATCGCCAGACCCTTCCAGAAGACCTTCGCAACAGTCTGGCGAGCAACAAGGTGGAACAGTCTCTGATACACCACCCGAACCAACACCTCAAACTCTACAAAATTCAGCTGACCTCTTCCGAGACCTGTTGAACGACAAGAAGAAATCATTGATGGCAAGACTTAGTTCTTCAGAAACACATGTAAACTTGGATAGTCTATTCCACCCCAAGGAGCTCTGATTTTAAAATTAAAATTATGCAATTTGTAGATCGAAGGCACTCCGAGTGCAACAGATATCCAAGGGAACACAAACATTGTTATCAACCCTGCATGGCCACCTGGTGGCCTCCAACTGCCAGGACCAGGAGGCAAGCCGAAGCTTACAAGCCGTTTGTCTCAGATGTCGCTAAGATCTACAGTTTCAGACACAGAATTGGAGCAGGTACAAGAAGGTCTTCCATGGTGATTTACATTGAGGTAAGATAATGTTAAAATTTGCTCTCTTTTCAGGGTATGGGAAGAGGTAAAAGAAGTCCAAGCGTCTGGTCGAGCAAATCAGCGCTAGCTGCCGGCCTCCGATATCACGCGAATTCTTTGATTCCATCAAACAACTCGCCAACAAGCCCTGAAAATGGCCGAATGTACTTGTACGAAGGCATGCTGAAGGAGCGTAGTAATTTATGGGATCAGATGCAGTTTTGGGAAGACGCGTTTTTAGATGCAGTAGCTCAAGAAAGGGAGCTTGTGGGAATGGACCAAGGTCCTCGCGAAATGATGGACAGGTATCAGTCCTTATCAGACAGTGAGAAAAAGAGACTGGAGCACGAAGAAGATCGTCTGTTGGCAACGCTACTCTACAACCTCGTTTCGTTCATGCTTATGATTAACGTTATTGGGCAAGAAATTAAACAAAAGGTTCGACGCCTCCTGGGGAAAAGTCACATGGGACTTGTGTACAGCCAAGAAATTAATCAGCTGCTGGAACAACTAGGTCATCTGGTAAGTTGATGGATGCACGCAAAAAAAAGTTTCCCATCACTCTTAAACGTGAGTAAACTTTGGTATAATCTCTTGTGGAAATTTCAGAAAGGAAATTCCATCGACCTCAAACCGGCAGGCTCACGGCTGGCTCATCGGCAGACTTTTGCAGTTCATGCCGGCTCAGAGCCCATTGGAGATTTGCTTTTTATGGAAGTGCGGGATGATGGCCTGGTTTTGCGCAACGTTTCTGGTGCAATCGTAGAAAGGTACGTGTTGACCTTTGTCCATGACAAATACAGGATATCAAACAGAGCTGGCAAAAAACGGAAAAAGTAATTAATTTAATGTTTGCACTTGTAGATGGTGGTGGGAACGACTGGTAAACATGACATACAGTCCCAAGACGCGTGTCCTGTGTTTATGGCGACGTAACGGTGGACAAACACAGCTCCACAAATACCACTCGCGCAAATGTAAACAGCTGTACCAAGCGATAAAGGAAGCCATGGAGCGGGCGGCGGCCCGCGGGCCTCAACCGCTGCCCGGTAACGATCTTGGTGGCGAATTCCCCGTCGAAGACCTGAAAACAGGTCAATGCGGCCTTCTCCAAGTCTGCATGGAAGGTGTAGGGCTACTGTTTGCCAACAGCAAGGTTTGCAATTTTGTCTTGTTATATTTTTTCATCCAATTCGCTTCCATTGCATCCTATCTGTATGAGTATACGTGATTCAGCTTTCCCAGGAGGGCCCAAGTCTCACTTTAGAGAGCGAGCACACATGAAAATTTGCGACACTAAATGTAACTTTGACAGTTTGCCCAATACTTGCTGAAAATTCTAAAACAGCCAGAAATATAAAACATGTTACAGGTAGTAACTGAACAAAGGAGTACAAAATCAAAGTATTATAGAGATTGTTCCGTTGCTTTGGTTTAATTTCAAGAATTTATCATCGCCAATTCGTGTCCATTTGTAGAAGATGAAGAAAAAAATCTTGTTTCATTCTAAAGAAGGAAGGACCTCTCAAACTTTCCTATTGCTCTTTTTCTCTGTGATTTATTACGCTACACTTTAATCAGCCCGATGAACCGTCGTTTAAGCTTGTGTGTCCGTTTTCTATAGCCTTGAACCATAAACATTAATTCCATGAATCAATCAAAATTTGACCTTAGACCTTCGCTTTATCGGATCTTCAGGCTATAACAATTTTTGTGAGAAAGGCGGCTTTCTCCTTGCCCTTCGACGTGATCAAGAACAGTTTGCTCAGCTTCTTCTTTGTTGAATTTGTTGACACGAACCGTAACATTTTACTGCAAATATGAAGAGTAATCAGACACATTTATAAAAATGCCACCTCACATGAAAAACATTGCCATCATCCAGACCTTTTGCATGAATCTTTTTCAGTGTTATATAATATCTCTCTCATATAATATCCGAACATGTGTCTGTCCTTTTCTCTATACAATTCCATGTGTCTCTCTCTATCTCTCTATCTCTTTCTATATATTTTCTCTTATGTTGTTGTGCCTGGAAATGCCTCCAGATGAACGCCTTTCAACCTGGAGTATTTTCAAAATTCTGAATCCATCTATATATATTATAATCGCTATTTCGTGTTTAGATCAACTAATTTTTACAAATCTCGGTATATATTATTGGTCTTTTGCTAGTCTTGTGTTCTGCACAGGGTTGGTTGATATAGCGTGTGTGGTGATCAAACTGATTGACCTCTGGTGCATATTTCTGCACAATTTTCGCTTATGTGATGAGTGATATTATCAGTAGTTTTACTAGATATTAACAGTTTGTGAGCGTTTTCTTGAGTATTTAAAGTAGAAACTTGAGTAGTTATTTGCTATATTAATTGACGAGTGAGTATATATAGCAGATGAAGCTGGAAACAGGGAAATTTCTCTGGGCCAAAGTCTGAAGCCAAGAGACATTTTCCTGGAGGCGAATATTTCAATGTCATCACCAAAAAAGATTCACTACAAAAATCTTATCCTCTTCCTGTTCCCTGTCTTTGACACAAACTTCCGCTGAGAAAGTTGGGTGGAGGTGATTGTTTGTAAAGCAAGGAATTTTTGAGATGGTCCTTCTGCATGAAAATCTGATGGAGGAAAAATGAGCACTAAAACTGTTAGAAAGGCAAGTTAGTTGATTCCCAGTTAGAATTTATAAAAGTTGATAGTCATCAGAGAAAGTAGAGGAGCAGTTGGATGAGGACAAACTCTTACTATTCCCGGCCATAAGTTAAGTGTGAACATGTGAAACCAAAAGCCTCTCTCTTGTTGCACATCATCAGTCAATCTAATTTCACGACCCAAAACCTTGATCTGTCGTCCCTGTTGTAGATTAGCAAGTATTTTGATCATGTATATCTTTACAATGGTGAAAATTATTAACTGAAAGGGGTTTCTCTGTATAATTTTTATGCTGCGTCGACATTCAATCTCGGTTCTTGTTGTGTACTTGCCGATCTGTTTCTCTCTTCTGGATCCCGTTCGTTCTTCTCTGCTGACAGGATTTCGAGGTATTTGTTGTATACCTGTCATTCTCAATCAAAAGTCTTTTCACTCATATTTATTATATTGTTCCAAGAAACACAAACATTTTTCTCTTGTTTCCTCAACCAAGTTTTTGAGTATTTTGTTTTTGTGGGTTCCGACCAACACATCTTTTTGAGTTTTTGAAGAATCCAGTTCCTGCAGCTGGCACACACTTTGACGGGGCTGTCCTGAAGTATATGATTGTATTGTCTACAAATTAGTCGAGACAGAGGACATTTCAATTAGCATTCCATAGACTTTGTAGTACTACTGTAAGATTATTAGACGAAATTATCGCCTCTTGTTACCACTCTGTACCTTGGTAAACTTAGTAAGTATCTGTTGCACGTCTTGTGGATGCTACATAGTCGACTCTGAAGTCAGTAGTGGGGCCGCGGATCGATATTAATATGATGCTGGCATTTTTGTTTGACCGTAATGGGAGCCAAGATTACGGACGGTAGTGTGAAAAAGTAGTAATTTTTAATTTTTATACATTTACATCTAGAGCATCCGTTTTTGTTGCTTCCAAACGTAGAACATCTTGATCAGTACTTGATTGCGCATTTACTACTAGAGATTTTTATATATCACTATCTAATTGCGATTGTGGCCGTGTTGAGTAGAAGTAGTCATGGAGACGTCAGTGTTAGTCAGTTTTGAGGATGCCGGATGACTGAAAAAATTGCCCTAAAAGTACCTGAAAAAATACCTGGAAAGCGGTGAAGGAAACCAAAAATCCTTGGTGATGATTATGTACCAATGCCATATTGCAAGGCAAAACCTTTGAACTTTATATACATTACACATATATTTCCCGAAGGCGAGAAATTGCTGTGACTGAAGCATGGCCTGGTATCGGTGTGTGTGATTGTCGTACCTAAAAAGGCCTCATCTGGAAGATGTTATACAAGTGAATACCTTGAAAGAATCTAAACTCAAAGCTTTAAAAATTATATATAGCAGCAAGCAAGCGAGAAGTACAAGAAGCGTCATGTAGAAGGCCATCTCTGACTTTCCTTTTGCAATCATTTAATACTTTCACTACCTGCTCCACCAGATGGTCCAGCTCCTCAAGTTTCCCTAACAAACATGATAATTGCAAAAATTTCCAGCTTATTTCCAAGAATCTCTTCTGTCCACAAAAAATGTTTGACGATACTATAGCGTATTATTCTTGTAGATGTTTTAATGATTAGAAACGGATTTTGTATGTGAATGGGCATGTTTTTAAGATCTGATCAATTATTAATTAGACACTGTTTCAGCATGAGTGTACTTGAGATGCCGAAAATCATGAGTATTTCCAACATACAGTTGCTTGCCTTGAATGAGTAGAATTGGCTTTCTTTAGCTGCTTGTAAATATAAATGAGATAATGAGAAGCGTGCGACCGAAATCTCCAGTGGTTCGGACGTACAGTAATTCCGAAACCTTCCTGAATTTTATCAGTTCAGTTCTCCTGTGCGCAACGTAACGTACAACTGGAGATGTTTCATTTGGTTTTAGTTATTATGATTTCTCCTGGACAAATGCAGGGTGTGTTTTATCGATTGACCACTATTGTTGTGACATTTGAAATAACATTTTACCAAGAGAGCACACACATGTAAAATACAGGTGCTGAGTCAAAGACACTTTTAGTGATTGAGACTTTCTCTTTGCAGTTCTTTGTTCGACTCGATCATATCCGCAAGTGCTTTACTCAAAAGGGAGGAATCTTTGTTCTGGAAGAATACAGTACGTTTCAGCTCGAGTTTTGTATTTTTAACTTGAGCATTTTTTTGAAAAAAGTTTTGAAGAATTTTAATTAACCATCCAAATTTTAACAGATCCAAAAACTCGGCAAGTTATCCAACGACGATACAAGTCTGCAATGGTAAGTTGGAAACAGTGTACCTATTTTTGCCGTTTGGTGTTGGATTTTGGTGCCTGAGGATGTGCGGCTTGTCATTAATTTTTATTGTGTTCTGCCTTTTGACTTTTTGATTCATAGGATGGAGAAAAGATTGCGTACCAGATACACCGAATGTTTTCTGTTAGCTATTGTTTGTGCATGATTGACGGGAAAGAAGCTTACATTCTTTATGAAGAGTGACAATTTTGGTTGGATTTTTGTGAACGTAATTTCTTTTCTGTTTTTCAATATATATTTAGTTCGCTATATACGATACATTTTTGCTTTTAAATGTTTGGGTACTGTTCGAACTCGGATCTAATGATGCTACACCGATATTTGATGAAATTTCTGATTTTGCAGGCTGAGAATATTTGCTACTCTGTGCTTTGCGTCTTTTCTTACATGGCGGCGGGCCATGAGCAAAAACGTCGGATTTCCGGAGCTCATTCGACACCATCTTTGAACCCTACAGACGCTTCCGAAGAAGATCCTCTCAAGTAGGCTCTCTTCTGATGTAGAACGAAATATCAAAGTGATTTTTACACCGGATCAAGGTGGCTAAATGAATCGATGCTTTGCGGTTAGTTGTGATAGTTGACTACCTTTGGGAAAAAGGTGTCCAAGCTGTATATCAGTCATAGCAAGCAATATTAGAAGTGCATACAACTTTTGAATGTTACTTTTCGGTAGTCTAAACGGGATGAAGCAATGTAATTTTTTATCAAGTATATACATGTTGATGGCAAAAGGTTTTGTTAATAAGTTGTAAGTGTTATCCTCACAAGTGTGTGGTCATTCAACGGCAATGAAGTTTGTGCCTATAGAATTGTTAAACTGGTAGAGAAACACCTTCCATAATGTTGAAATGACGTGTTCAATGCAGGCCGAGTAAACCCTATCAACAAATGTTACTGTGAAAATAAAAATCAAAGTTCTTTGAATTCTTTTCTCGATTTGAAAAAAAAAGCATCAAGAGACACCCTTGCAGCTAATTAGCTTTGATCTGTCGCCTGATTCCGGAGAAGAGAAACCAATGCATCTAGGTCAACCAATGCAGACTTCAGAACCTGATGCGACACTAATTGGCTCTGATGTTAGCTTCGACACTCAAGAAAAACAGAGTGTCACTCGAGAAAAACAGAGTGTCACTCGAGAAAAACAGAGTGTCACTCCAGAAAAACAGAGTGTCACTCCTGTACCTCACTGCGTACCTCACTGCGTACCTCACTGCGTACCTCACTGCGTACCTCATTGCGTACCCTGCGTTCTTTCGGGGCAGTTTCATTACGAGACTTTTGCAGCACTTCAAGAGTTTTACCCGAGATTCGCTGGGCACTCTTGGGGCACTATAAACATTGAATCTCGGATATCGGTACACATTTTCTTACCATAAAGCTGATCATCGAGCAAATATTGAAACCATTGAATTTAAAGCGGTCTTGTACAAAAGCACAAGCAAACGTGCTTGGAGTTCATAAAGACAAATTTTTATCACATGAAGATGTAAACATTAGGTTTGGTTGAGGTTTTTCTTGAAAAAAATCATTTATTGTTGGAATCCAAAACCTTGATCGATTAGGGTTAATAAAGCCTGTTGTAATGTCCTAAATACTTCTGATAGCAATCGATACTTTTTCAGACCCTGCAAAAATGATTCGACTACTACAGCGACAGTTCTCGTCGCTTGTTGTTTCATCACCGTGTTTAAATACCGGATATAATTGTGTTCGTTCTGTTAGTAATTGCACGAGGGTGGCCGCTCACGATTTTCAATCCAAGTTTCTTAAACCTACTCAAATTAGCGCAGACTTAAGGCGAACGAATACCAGCTTCTACAATAAAGGTAAGCAGTGATAACGGATGGATTCTGATTTAAGGACGAATCACAAAAGGAGTAAATGAGTTGATATATTCATTTTATCTGACTTGTAGTATCCGCTGAATTCCTTTGGAAGGGTGTCACAAGTGTCAGCAATGCAGGTAGGAAACGAGGTCGTGCTCGAGCTATCAATCGTCGCCAAGTGAAGGACCTGAACAAGGGCCAAATTATTGGTGTTGGTAAGTGTGCGACTATTCCGTTGTTCTGACTTTCGTAGTGACAAAATCATAACTGAATTTATATGCATTACTACAGGCAGAGCAAACATGGTGTTCCCTGGGTTGAATTCACCCGTGATCCGAGGGAAGGAAGTAGTGCAAATGCAAGAATTACCACCGGATGAAACGCGGGATGCCAGATTACTAAAACTGCGCGAATCACAGGGAAAGTTTCGCCGAATCAAACTTGGTCCTCTTGAGCGCGGTTGGTCGGGTGGAAAAATGCACGGTCGAAGTGCCGGTCCTCCTGATCCAGTCGGCTTCGGTGAGTACTGTCAAATAGAACAGTGTAGTAGAAAGCTTGATGATCATACGAAATAACTAACATTTTACTTTTACAGATACCTTTGAAGACTTCGACACTCGTATTCTAGAGGTAATTACAAATGAAATGGCCGTTTTAAACTGATAAGTTCAGTAGTGGATACGGCCTCTATTCATGATGTTTTGTGCAGATGAAAACGGTCACTAACATGGACGGAAACATCGGTCGAATCAAGAGATTCAGTGTCATGTGCTTCACTGGGAATAAGAACGGATTGGCTGGTTTTGCTATTGGAAAAAATCCTGAAGGAAGATCAGCGATACGTCGCGCTAAAAACCGTGCTGTTCAGAAATTAGTTTATGTTCAACGATACGAGGGTCATACTGGTAAGATTTTTTTCTCCTGAGCTTCGAAACAATGCTTGTCTGTAGTTAACCTGTATCGATGTCTGTTTGCAGTGCTCCATGACTTTTTCAGTCAGTTCGGCAGAACGAAAATATTCGCATTCAAAAAGCCTGAAGGCTTTGGGCTTGTCTGTCATAGAGCAATCAAAACTATGTGTGAACTAATAGGAATCAAGGACTTGTACGCGAAGGTTGAAGGCCCAACTAACGTCCAGCATATTTGTAAAGCATTCATGCTAGGTCTCCTGAGGCAGGTAATAGTCGAAGCAGGAAATATCGGTATTTCGAAAACGCATTGCTGCATACTCATATTTTAATTCATATTTTGTTACTCTTACAGAAAACTCACGAGCAAATGGCCAAAGATAAAGGTCTGTATCTAGTCGAACAGAGACCAGAGAATTCCATGTTTCCCAAGATCTTGGGTATTCCTGAATACTGCCGAACTGAAGACGAAATACCCTCCACGGAAATTCTTGACTTCCGAATCGTAAGTTGCTGCCCCCGTGTTGCTACAAGTTTTGCAAGTCAGTTTTAATTTTTAAATTATAATTTTAGGCTTCCTTCGATGGTCGACTACCGCTGAAGAAGAAGAAAATGACACCATTCTATGTCGGAACATACGGCTGGGAAAAGCATTTACAGAAGACTTTATTTAAACGTAATCGACTCCAGGTAAGCTTGATTTCTTTCATATTGCATTAATAATATTTTCATTGCACAAGATTCTCAATTTTTTGTCGTTTTAAGGTGGCCACAAAATTACTAGCAGAATATGGACACCGACCTGGAACTTTATCCCCTCAGAGTTTCTTAACTAGACAATATCCAGAAGCTGACGCTTACTACCATAGACTGTTACAACTGAAAAAAGAAGCCGCTGAACAGGAGGCTGAAGCAGAATAATAGTCTTTAGTACTTTCTGTTGCAAAGAATTATCCTCTTTGAAGCATTAAACCAAAACATAGTAGTAATCTACAGGTATGTAACGATGTTGTAGCTTTCTTGTTCGACACTTTTGTTTATTGACACGACTCTTAGTGCACTACCGACTTGTCATATAGGTTAGCTAAACCAAAATACAAACAGTTTCGAAAGTTATTGATTCTAAAGTATGCACATGTCTCAAGGAACTATCGTTTCTTCTATCGATATAAGATCTTGCCTTTATTCGTGATGGTAAGCATAATTAGGAGAATGCTTAATTTTATAAGCTCGTTTCCAAATTTCGCATAAGCATACTGTCGAATGGAATCTGTAAAAGATAGCTAACGGCATAGAAATATGTGTTATGATTGTCCACGCCCAAACACCATAGAATTTCAACTGAACTGGGTGGCTATCAGCTCTCGACTTTTCAAGAGTATTGATAGCCCACATGGCCAAGTTGGTTACCAGCAAAAAGGTAATAACTTCCCTTCCAGGTTTCCTTCTGACCTGATCTGCAGTTGCTACGGTTCGCTTAGAAGCGTCCAAGATAAAGATGGTTTGAACCAAGAGCTGGATTAAGGAGGCTAAAGCAGTCATTAATACCAGGACAGTGTTGTTCCTCATAGTGAAGTGACCTCCAATGATGGTGAACACGTTGTAGATAAATGATCCAGTTTGAGCCACGATCAGAAGGATGTTATCAAGTTCCAGATTCCTACTCGTGTCATACCTCAACTCTCTCACCTGCAAAATTTTCAGCATTTTGTAGATTATTGAATATTTTCAAATGCCTCATCACCAACAACGTGATATTTACCTGGCACATGCCGATGAGAACCGCTATCGTTGTCGTCGTATAAAGGACCAACTCCGTTATGTTTACTTCCAGCATCGCCAGCGCTTGATAATCCGGTTTAGTAACGAGGACGAAGAACAAAATGAGGCTGATGATGGTCAGAACAAGTACGAAGATTCCCAAAAACAGTCCCTTATTGGCCCTGGCGCAATCGACGGAATAGTAATGTGGTGACCTTTTGACTCCTCCGCCCATCTAAAACGACACATTTCTTTAATTAAATTTGCCGTTGCATATAAAGCCTTGTAGAAACTTACCAAATGGAACTCGCCATGATGGTAGACGCTGTGACTTCTGATAAATTCAGCCTTACTGACCGTCATACTTTTCCACATGACGTACAAGATGGCGGCACAAATGAGCGAATATTCGATAGTGCAAGGAAACAAAAATGGCGAAGCATTCTGAACCAAAGCTCCCATGATATCTGTACGTCTGCATTCGTAAATGGAATGAGGCCCCTTCAGCCCACGCTTCTCTCGATGCAGGACTTCGGTGATTTCCATGGTCGAGTTGAGGGCAAAGCTCGTAACATTGTGGGCAATGGTTGCCACTGTTGTGGATACAAAGGCAGGCGCAGCATGGTGGACGTTTGGAACCGTAGCTGCAGCAGTAGCTGCAATAGACGCCATCGTAGCCGGTGCTAAACCATGAGGAATTGCATGGCCATGACCGTAACCTCCGCCATGACCGTGTCCATGAGCCATTGCTTTGCCACCACCGCGTGGTCCGAGGCCGAGGTGTGTGCCATGGTTAACATTAATAGTGTTGTTGTCAGGATTATAAAACTGAAGAATCTCATGTCTTGTTTCTTGAATGAGGACGTTGAGCCAAACACAAAGATTAGTTCCAATCATATGCATCAGTCCGAATTGGGCCGCCAGTCTGACCTTGTAAACAGCCATTTTGGAATTGAGGAAAACAAAGTACATTTGCATGAAGGTAAAGATCATTCGAACAGATGGAGTCAGAGCGATCAAAACATTGTGACATTTGGTGTCAGGCTCCAGTTCGAAATATTGACCGAATTCCAAACCACTGTAAATCATACTGCCGATGCCAAAGGCTTTTAACGACATGAAAACACGGCATAAGAATCATCGATTTCCATCAAATTTATCTTATCCTTCCTAAATCATGACCTTACCAACTGCGCCCATTCGAAGATAGAAACTTCCAAAATGAATCTCAGCGTCTGCGACAGCAATCGGCAGACCCAAATGGTCGAGAACATTTTCAGAAGCAACTCTGCTGAGGCGATGTGCATCGTGATGAGAAATATGGTTTGGCATCCTGGTCGACACTGGAGATTCTGTAAAGGAGCCTTCGGAACCAGTTGAATTTTCGGGAGCTTCCGTAGTTGTGATATCAGGAACTGCAGGATTCCCTGAAGCTCTCTTTGAAGTCATTCCTAGGAGCAATCATAGCATGAGAAGGTATATTCAAGCTTCGAAGGTTTTTAGAAACAAAAACCATACTTTTGATGGTACATCTGACAGATCTCGTCGCCTTTTGACGGAGCATGTTGCCGAGGATACAAATCATAAAAGTGATGCTACCAAAGTACAGGTACAGGTAAAATCCATCGTAGAACGAAGGTGGAATAAACGTCGAAATGACTTCCGACATGGGGAAAGCTATGCCCATAACAACCAATATTTTCCCATACAGTGCTGATAAAACCAGGCCCAATCCATCGCTAAGGGAGAGAATCAAAAAAGATTAATATTTATCACTTGATCATTCTTGATCTTGTTAATCTTCATGACCTTGATAGCCAATTCTAGTATTTTTTATTTTCATCATTGAAACACATTATACTTACTTGCCAGCCCTTTTGGAAAAGTTCTTGTCCGTCTCCCTGCTAGAAGCCTTGTTGTTCATAGGGACAATTGAATACTTGTTATGGTCCCTTCGGGCCCCAAACGATGAGTTTTGCGAATGCGGGCTCATGTTGTGGTGGTGATGGTGGAGCTGGTGTTGACGAAGGGCGTGGGCGCTATGGCTGGAATATGTTGCCGGACTGGTCCCACCGCCTCGCCGCAGCGACTCTTGGTGTTGAAGCCTATGTTTGGACATGAGAAGGGCATCTTCGGGTCCAGCGCTAGCAGAGTCATCGGTTCTCAGCGAGTCCCTTGGAAGTTCGAGCGAGTGAAGGATAATGGGCGGAGGATGAGGTCGAGCTGAGGCGGGGCTGATGTCAGCAGCAGGTCTTAAAGGATAGCCGGGAATATTACTATCCGGTTTGCACAAGTGTGGAGCCACTGCACACACGTTATCGGCATGTAAACACCTACATTTGATGGAAAGGTTTTCGTGTCAATCTACTATAGAGTCAGTGATATCAAGAAAAAAAGTCATACGCGATCTACTGTCGATATATCAATGACAAACAAATATTAAAGGTAAATGTTGTCGATTCTCAGACACACACACACACGCGGCAAGAGCAAAGGTTCAATCGTTCAAGTTATCGAATATTTGACTTACCCGCCATTGTAATGTGGTTCACGGGAGCAATGAATTATGGGAATCGGACTGATAAGCGGGTGATCGGGGTCCGCATTTAGCTTGTTGTTGATGACATTTTGGCCGCAACAGGCCTTAAGGGCCTCTTCCTGGCCCTGATCGAGGTGGGCGTAGATTTGGTTCCTTCGATTTTCGTCTACGTCCTCGCCGAGGTAGAAGGCTGGCGTTGGTACTTCGTAGTCACTCTTCTCGTCCGCTGTCGTCGAAGACAGCGATGTTGTTCTCGAAGATGACATTTTGAGACTCGAGTCTTCGGGGCTCAAAATTGGGACTTGAGATTCGGACAAGTGTTCCATTTTTACAGGGTTCCGTAGCAATTAATTTTTGTAAACAACAAATCGAGTCACATGCACCGGATCAGTCAACTATATACACAACTATTTAAAGCTCAAGTCAACATTCTCAAGAAACACTCTCACAGCTATGGATGTCGAGGATTGAATTCGCAAATGTGCAGACGTGGGACAAAAATAATAGCAGATTTAGGAAATTATCTCAAAATAATATTACGTCTGTTATTCCATCTCGTGCAGACTTTGTGGGAACTTAAAATATTACTGCTGAATAGTACTACTGCAACGTTTCGGTATTCCCAGCCAGCGGGTCTTGGAGAAATGACTGAGGAAGGACCTTCAAGCTTGGTCCTTTGTAGACAACTAAAAAGGTTGGCTATCACAAATTGTTTCTTCTTCACACTTGGATAATAGGACAGTTGGCGATTGGGGCACGTCGGCGACGGGGGAAATTGCTCAATTAAAACCGACAGCTTGTGATTTGTTAAGGGAACTGCGATATAATTATTTATTCACTTGATTAATCCAAGTTATCATGCGCTGTCATCACTCACAAGAATTCGCTTCGGTCCTATAGTGAAAAGCGCTTGGATAAAACAACAGTGTTTCTTGACACATGATGGCGCGTGGCCATTTTAAATGCTCAAACAAGACGAATCTACCCTTGAATTCCATATAACCTTCCTTCTGACACAATTAATTAGGCTGCTACAAATCAAAAACACAGAGATTCGTTCCAGTAATAAAAATGACCCTATCTTAACACTTGAGCCATTAGGCTAGGCAGCTCTACTTCACAGCAACCTTGTAAGCTACTCCAACTTGGAATAAAGCCTATGGTTAAACTGTTGCCATGAATCAAAGTAGAATTTTTCAAAAGACCGACGCGACTCCAGCAAGACTGGCAAATGGGCAACTGACTTGAACCGACTGGGAAGACGGCAACTTGTTCTCAAGATTATGTCGATTCTTCAGATACCGAACAAGTCAAGAGGAAGGCTTCTGGCCATTTGGTCATGCATTTCAATCTTTTCATAAGCGTTTGCTACTGGCTGATCTGACCTGAGAAGAAGAAATCGACTCGACTTGATGATACAGTCAAAAGATCAATAATCAAACAGAAGGATGAAAAAGCTGCAACATGTGTGTGTGTGCGTGCAATGTGATTCCAGCGAACCTTATAACTAATAATTATCCAAGATTCGCTCAAGTGTCGTCAGGAGTCAAGATGCCAAAGTGCAAAATAACAATACATTTAGCAGCACACGTTGCATGGCCGCATGTTCTCGTTGAAGATTCTTTTAGTTAACGACGCTTCTACTAGAGTGGATCGCGTGCTATAGCCATTTTGCGAAATGTCATTACAAATATTAAAGTTGAAAGCTTGCATGACGTCCATGTTTTACAACAAAGTTTACGCCATTTGTCAAGTTTTTTCACAATAAATTCCTAAGAAAATAAATTCGCAGTAGCTTATAGATGGTCGAAAAAAACGTTTGCGAAAAGCCATAATTTGCCCTCATTATATATATGTATGCATTTCTGTGATGGCAGAAACCTAATAATTTTTTTGAACAAGTCATTATGATTGCCTCTCAACATCAAAACACCAATTGGAATAAACTGGACAAGTTTGCTTCACCTTGATATATAGTAGGAAGGAAACACTAATTCTAAATTTACTTGGCAAATAATGTAACTCAAGCCCAGTATTTGTACTTACAACCTTGTAAATATATTTACTCATCTCGGGGCTCAAATAACATGTATTAATATTGTACAAAAAGCTTTAGATTTTTTTCGGTCCCTCAAAAGTGTGAGAAAGTTTTACTTTTTATCAATCTGGTCAAAGCGTCGATATATATATGCTCTGCCCAATTTAGAGTTGCAGCTGCAGGTGTCAAGAAAAACCTGTATTATTCCATCATCAGCAGCCAACTGGGCATAGAAATTATTTTTTTTAATGTCAGCTTGTATTATTATTCCGCCAGAGGCATGAATAAAAACAAACATGACCCCTGCCCTGACCACTATGGAAGCCAGTGTTCCCACTACATACAACACTTGTCCAATGTTTTGCTTACTTTGTTGAATCAACAGGTGACCACCAGTCAAAAGACATGATAAAGCTTTCACAAACTTGATCAACCTTTTAAAACTTTACGACGATTCTAAAATATTAATGCCGTCTAAAAGTATAAAGTATTATTTTGGACGAAGGCCATAAATCATAGGAAATAAATTCTGCCTAATAAAATTCAAGGCACAAAAATTTAGACGAAAGTGAATTGTAGGTGAGCTATGCATGCTGTTACATAAAAGTTCTGAAATATTTTTCACGTTCGAAGAGCGTGATGAAGACGTTAAGGTTGATTGAGGAGACGGGGTAAATAGTGGCGCTTTCCCGTATTGACGGAAGCTTGTTTGTGTGTGTATTATAGAGGATTGATTGCGTGATTAATCGTGATTCAAATGGTCTCTTAAATGTATTACTTGCAGATGTGTATGCTAGCTCAACTCATGCATTATTTAATAATCCGTCGTTGATTCTTTCCGCATGCCTCATAGTACAAGATTCGCAAATCTGTCTGGCTTTTCCTTAATCCCAAATGATTGATCCCGGCTCAAAATGGAATTAATGAGAAATTGAGGGCTCGGAAAAATTCAAGATGCGAATTTTTCTTTTAATTTCCCCCTTGCGTGTCTTTATGTGCATTTGATTTAGCGGCAGGAGCAGACACAAGGAATTAATGATTCCATGAAATCAAAAGCAAACACTGTCTGTGTCTCAAGATATCGACTCACGCGACCTCTATCGAATGGTTAGTGCGATTTTTAGAAGCAATCAGTCGTTTGCTCCTCTTAAAGCTTTTTGCAAAAGCGGTAGTTGCCTTGGCAGATGAATTTATATTTTACCATTACATCCAAAATTCAAAAGTTTAGGTTAAGATTGTCAAAATTCTAAAATCGACACACTACCACAAACAACGATTGCACTAATCCTGCTCCAAATTTCCCTTGAAGCTCCTTGTTGAATCGTCATGTCGCGTAAGAAGCCGCCTGAAAAATGCTCTAAATAATGGCGAAATGCCTTAATGATTTTTGGTATAACATAAAAATCGTGTGCTATTAATTTTTAATTGCAGCAGTTGCACCAATTCTTAATTGCCACGCCGTGATCGACCGAGAACCTGATCACCAGCAGCAGCAGTCAGTTTGTGAACATGAATTTGTGGATTTCGCCGCCCAACCTATTGGAAGCCAGTCGCAAATCGACGGCGATGACATGTTCTGAAGTATCTAACAAAGCTTCAGCACCCAAAACCAACGCCAACTGCAGCCCCAGCGCCACTTTTACAATATTCAAGCGCTTAAGGCATAGGATGAAGCGCAAGTCCAAAGTGTTTGCGGACCATCGGATCTGCTGCTC
The DNA here is from genome assembly GCA_034698345.1 of Sphaeridia pumilis. Classification (NCBI taxonomy): domain Eukaryota; kingdom Metazoa; phylum Arthropoda; class Collembola; order Symphypleona; family Sminthurididae; genus Sphaeridia; species Sphaeridia pumilis. The sequence continues at coordinate 22,393 of JAQGBJ010000148.1, forward strand.
TTCGCCTCCTCTTCCAGCCAAACCATTTTACAAGGAAAACATCCCAATTGGGGACACTTCTTCGACAAGGATGGGCCAAACCCAGTCACAATCTTTTGCTTTGCTCCGAAGAGCCACAAAATTGACTTCGTTCCAAGTTCCGCCAATGCTACTCATGGACCGTTTGAGGTCTTCGTCGCCCGATTTCAGCAGCAGTTCTTCACCAAGAAGCCCGCTTCGGAATATTTCCAATGCACTAAAGGATGCATCGGGTAAGGAGGGCACAAAAAACCCGAGTTTAAAAATAGGTGAACATAATGTTTGAACGTTTCACAAAATTTACCGCATGATACTCCTTTCATCTAGTAGGCTATTAGGGCTAGCGATTCTATTTTTGGCTTCTAAGATGCAGATTGCACCGAAAGTTTCGATTCTTTTTCGCTGATAGCGACCATCTTATTTCGTCTTGAAGGATTGTCTGCCAACGTGTGTGTAGGTGTTGATCTGTTGATGTTTTGTCTCGTCGTTTCCGGGCAAATCCAGAGTCGACTATCGACCGTCTTGTTATTTCCCCTCAGATTTCATATTTTATGAATGACACACGCACATTTCCCATGGTCAGCCTTCACAGACACCTACTTCTTTTACCTGCTGGCCTATATTTTTAGCAATATTTCGCAAGCGTCATGTCCACCTCGAACGCTTCGATTCTGTCGGCAAAATTGTATGATCTTGGTTGCAAATTTTCGCAATTAGACAGTCGCTGACTGAGAGTTATTTTGCTGGTGCACCGACTGATGTCGTTCCGACAGAGAGAATACGCTGCGCTCAAATACTGCTGAGGATTCAGTCAGTCAGAGAGTCGGAAGTTGGGACGATTGTCCCATGATGGATCTGAAACTTGATGCATTTCACGTACGTATTATATATAAACCCTTTGGTTAACGTGAGTTAACATTGAAAAATAAGCTCATCATCATATTATATGCAATGAGGAAAAAGTAAAACGCTTTGGTATAACGACGCTGAAAGCGTCCGACGTTTCCCGTATTATAATACTTGGCCAAAAGCGCGAGGAGCAACACAACAAGAGCCATCGAGTATAATTTTGTGGAGCGGAGATGAATCAGATTGCATTGCTTTTGCTCACGGTGCTTTTACGTGTGTGGTGTCCTACGGTTTTGTTCACAGATATTCCCACTTTTTACAGTTTCTTCCTTGTAGGGCTTGTGGCAAGTGGAAATTACAAAGAGCATAAGCCGCAACAAGTTCAGGATTTGTAGCTTTATAATACAAAGACTGTTAATTTGATAGGTATCAATTAACTGGGTAGTTTGTAGCTGGCTATTATCATTAGAATCACACGCCCTGTCAGTGAAACAACAAGCGCTCAAAAGTAAACAGTTTTGCCGGAAAGCAATAATCACATGTGTAGGCTCACCACGTACAGTACAACAACGTACGTCGTCCGAAATAACGTGCAATTTTTTCAAGTGATCGATCTAACATTTTTTAGACGACAGTAGATAGATTGAACGTATACGAATTTTTTTGAAAAGAAACATTTAACAATAGCTGGAATTAACTCTCAATCAAACTTTTCCCGACCAATCAAATGACAAGTGAAAATTTTTGTAAACAAACACAATCCTGCCTTGTAAAACGACGACTGATTGAAAAAGACTACTGTTTTGAAAATATTATCCGACCAGAAAAGTGCTTTAAAGTATGAACAACATGTACAAAAGGTTGTAAAAGTGTTTCTGAAGCTGAAGACTATATATGTTGAAGTTAGTTGAGGTTTAGGTCTGTCGGCTTGTTTGTTGGAGAGTCGTGAGAATAACAATAGAGGAAAGTTGATTTGTACTCATCAACAGCTGTAGGATAATAAAGGATAGTGAGATAGATAAGACAGTTGAGCAAGAATGAAAGATACTAAGATAGCTGCATCAAGTCTTGAAAAACAGTATTAGTGTGAAAAGCCTGTCAACCAACATTGAGTAGTACAAACCTTGGGCTTGCAAGGGTTCAAGTTCACCGGATGCACTTTGAATACTACTTACTGAAACTGCAATCGTAAGTTGATAAGTGTGATATAATACAATGTATGTAAAGATCCAGTTGATGATAATGCGTTTTGGTAATTGTGGGCTGGGAGTTTGTTTTGGCTTGAGTCATATGATTTGCAAAAGTGGTTGTGGTAGCTGGGTGTGCTTGCATGCTTGCTTCAAGTGGTTAGTTTGAAATTTAGCAGTGTCAAGTTGAGGAATAGTGTCTATGGTGGGATTGGTCATTCGGTGTATTTGATGATGTGAAATTTTGTATTTGCAGCAGCTGAAGTCATGGACCACATCAAAAGCAAATGGAAACAGGGAGATTTGAGTACACAGTTCCAGTCAGTGGACGAAGTACAGGATTTGATTAAACAGTTACAGAAATTGGAAGCTAATATGCTGGCCGGTGGAGAAAAACGGTGGTGCTCGTCGTTTGAAGAGTTGCCAGTGATGGATCGGCAAGAATACCAGATTGAAGAGAATGAGACTGAATGGTATTTTGGTTTAAAATTTAACAAACAATAATGTTGAAGTTGATGACTACAGTTTTTGTTTTGATTCAGGCTTGTCAAAATTCCTGGGGAGAGAAGATTACAGCCACAAGATTTGGTTAATGACGAGTCTTACCTGGATAGCGGTTTGCTAAATGTTCGTCATACGTTGGCGAATCTGATTAAGAAAGTGATAGTAGGTAAGGGATGATATTGATGTGGTTTGAAGTTTGACGGTAGTGATGTCTTGAAACGGTCCACTAATGATTTGATCAAATCCTGATGTTACAGAGGAGAAGACTGCAAAGTTGAAAGCGTCGCCTCCTTTACCACCTGCCAATATAATCAATCCGTACCAAACTTATAAGCGACCCACACCCCCTGTAGCGCACAGACGACCTGTGTCACCACCACCATTTAGACCATTTAGAGTTGACCCTGAGTTGATGCTGGATCGGAGTAATACGTATGACGATGAGGGAGAGAATGAATTTGTAGAAATGTCGTCACCACCGAAGCCTTCTTCATACAATACGTACAACAAATTCACGTCTCCAACATCACGTCCACCATTGAGCCGCCAAAGAGATACAGATGCTGAAATGGAGTACTTGTACGCATCAAGTAAGTATTCTTCTGATAACTTTCTTTAGATCTGAAGCCAATTTTACCTATGATGCTGTTTGCAATTTAGCTCCTTCGGCCAAGAATATTGATAGCAGAACCTATACTAGACCAAAGAAGAATCGGATGCCTCTTGAAACCAGAAATTTTCCAGTGTCACCAATACGGAGTGCTGCATCCCTCGATCTTTCTGACCCTGAGTTCAATTTGGTGCAAGATGTGGACCAAAACGTGATGCCAAATGGATTGAACATGAATGAAACCTTCACGGCAGATGATCCTGAATCTGATCAAGTTATGGGTGGCCTTTCACCTCCCAGAAAAGTCACGCGGAATTTGTCGTATGTAATCCGGCGTGATAGTGCTGACTCTCCTAATAATAATTCACCTGGACAGCCGGCAGAAAACGTAGAGAATGGCTCGGTGGAACTGAACAATACATTTGTTGCCAGATCCAGGGAAGATGTATATTCACCTAGTCCCACTGGTAGCAGTAATAGCATTCATACTAGTAGCATGGAGGAGCTGCACAACATGGCCAGGCTACAAGAACAAAGTAAAAATTATAATGATCAGTAATGGTTGAATTTTAGCCCGAAGGAAGAAATTCTAATCGCCCGTTTTGCTTATTTTAGCTCTTCGAATGTCTTCCAGTACCAAAGTCTTAACGCGAAAGGATACTCAAGGTAAAAATTGAAGTTTTATGATTGACAATGAACGTACGTCTGACTGAACGTTAAATTGTATATTTGTATGTGATCCAGTTATCCGACCCGGTGACCTACCATCGTACCGTCCAGCTACACAGCCTGCAGATTCGCAGACTGGAGCACCAAAACTGCGAGTTCAATCTAGAATTCCTGCACCTGGGCTCGCTTCCAGGTTGAGGTAATGTCAAATGTTATACTAATTTTCTTACTCCAAAAAGACATTTACTTTCAAAGCAAACTTACCTGTGACTTCCGGTTTAGACCTCCCATGGCGAATGGCACACGAAGGCCAATAACCAGTGGTGGCATCAGGAGAGCGCCCGACTGGCAAGACGATGGTGCTTACTAGAACGCCAATGCAACAGAGTGCCACTTCCTATGTTTCTTGTACCTATTCGCAGTTTGAATTACCATGCGGACTGCTCGGGTTTGGTTTGTTATCTATGTGGAGAGTTCTTCAACCAACAAGTGCTTTTGCCAAAAAGTGCTATATATTGATGTCGGGACTGAGGTTTTGGACATGTACTCATTTTAGCTTTAGACTATCCAAACGTTACACTTCAAGAGCTCTGGCGTACGACTTACTCTTAAAGACTATATCGAGTGTTCTGTAAGCTACCCTTCATGTACCAGTTTTCTCAGAAAATTCGGTGTGTTGTAACATCGTACTACAGATTTTAGATTTGCGGATGGCGGATACTAATGCGTTCGAGTCCCTTTTGTAAATGTAAATATACTTCCTGAGTCAGTAGAAATTCTAAGGATTGTTGTATTCAAGTGCCTCAAAGTACCTTAAGGACTAAACGTATAGACCGAAAAAATATTATGCTGTAATAATTGCGCAGGTGAACCTGCTCTTGTATCTGAAATTTTAAATTATCTTAGAAACCATTTTGTAAATTACATTCGCACAAGAAGTTGTACAAATACAGATTGAACGAGTTTTTTTAGAAATCGGTAAAATATAATTTGTTCATTTTTCGATAACCAACGTTGGTTTGAGCTGCATCGGTTTCATACTTATTAACAGCTTTCCAAGCTAAAAATCTAAACGACAGCTGCCAACGATCGAGTTTTAGCGTATCAACTCGATGGGAATGCGCGGCTAGATTCGAATTTAACGAGAGATCGCGCACAAAAATTCGATATTTTTGTACGTTGTGCCGGGTCAAAGTCGAAATATATGTTTATATAAATATTACAATGAACTTAAATTATCCTAATTATCCGAATGGACTGAATGGATACAAAAATGCTTCTTAATTTTGTTTCTCAGTAGACAGTATTGATCAGTTTCACAATGGCGGCTAGTCAATCAATTCTGACCACTAACAACGTTTTTCGTAATATCTTGTCATGTTTTCCGTCGAAGTGCCGCTACGCTTTCGCGTATGGTTCTGGAGTATTTCAACAAAAGGACCAAAATAAGGGCAAGGTAACTCCTACGAGATTAGCTTTACAAATGAACTTTACGCATAGTTTTTAAAATGTGACAAAATGAATTACAGATGATCGACATTGTTTTTGTTGTCGACGACCCAGTCGAGTGGCATACTCTCAACATGAAGAACCATTTTGATCACTATTCTGGTCTAAGAAGATTCGGCCCCAAGTGGATTTCCTACATACAAGAGAACATGGCGGCTGGAGTATACTACAACCCTTTTGTCGAAGTCGGAGGATCGGTGCGTGGAATCGTTAGATTTTGCTGGATTGATGTTATGACAGCTAATGATAATTTCGTTTCTGGTCAAGGCAGCTGATCAAGTATGGAGTTGTCAGCACAGCAGCATTGGAAGCAGACTTGACAAAATGGAATCACTTGTACCTTGCAGGGAGACTACAGAAGCCTGTACTAGAGATAATTTCGGATATCTCTATAGCGAATGATAACATACCCAACTTAATCGAAAAGAACAGGCTAGCAGCACTACGAGCCGCTTTGCTGCTCAATTCCAGAAGTTTGAAAAAGACTGATTTATACTACACGATTACGGAATTATCGTATCTGGGTAAGGCTTTGCTCGATGCACCCAGCACACACGGTGATCCGTATTATTGATACGACCTCATGTTTCTGTTCTGACTTCAGGTGACTTTCGCATGGCTGTTGGAGAGCATCCTGATAAAGTACGAAATATCGTAACGCCGATGGTTCCTCAGTTTGACCAAGTATACATACCTCTGTTTGAGCAATTGAAACCGTTTGTGAAGGTAATTTCTTCAAAATATGGGAGTCCATAATTCCAACGGATAAAATCAAACTAGATGACTTTCCACTTGCAGCTCGACTCGAACGGCGTCATCACGCAAGATCTTGGAGCCAGTGGTCTCTTGTTCCAGCTCATGGGGTTACCGTATCCGATTCAGCGATTATTAGCAAGAAAAGTTTACCGAAATCCACAAACTTCAGATATCGAAGAAGCCTTGGTTGAACTAGCTCATCAGCCACACGTTGCTCCATATCTGAGGAGAACCATCGCCGAAATTGTGTGGAAATCAAGCATATTACAAACAATTCAAGGCGTTCTCAGCGCTGGTGTCGTTCGATCTGTAAAGTATGGCTGGGAGAAAATTTCCAAGAAGTTGAAGGCGCAGCCATCATTTATATCTTTGCCATCGCCACCTCCAGTTCCTGGTTTAAAGTCTGAAACCGCATCGTCCAATTTCTCTTCCGAAGCTTCAAATCAAGTTAAAGTGCTTATAGAGTCTGAAGGAAAACGTAACGAGCAGCAATCAAAAGCTCTTGCCAAGGACGTAGAGAAACAGGAAAGTGAGATTAAAACAAAAGGGATGGATAAGGAAAAAGGGCAGGAAGGAGAACAAGTACCACCTCAGCTGTCAATAGAGAACGAAAAAAGTACGACTAGTAGCAAGACTAAACTAAGTGAATCATCATCTGCAGATGGAACTGAAATGCAAGAAAAAAAATCAGTAAAAGCATAATTAGACTTAGTTGTTGTTGTTTCACTAATATTTTCTGCAATCGAAATCCTGGACGCGCATGTTTTAAATCCATGAAATTATTGATCAAACGCACACAGTAAAGCGCTTGCTTAGGTCTGGCTTTTGGCACTATGGTATCCTTTTCCTTTTCCGTGATACTGCTAAAATTCCTTGGCCTTTTGACATGAAGTTGATTCCAAGTCGTTCTTGACACCATGTCATCATTGTCAGTTGCCAAGCCATGGCTTGCAGACAACGGCTTACGGGTCGTCAGCAGAACAAGTAATTCTATTATCCTGACCTGGGCACAAAATAGCTATAATGGGCAATTTCATGACCGTCATTCGGAAGAGTCACTGGAATCCAACACCAGTTTACATCATGATCTCGACCCAGAAGGCAGCAATCAGTCCCTGCAGGAACGTCACCCTTACGAAGTACAAATGAAACCAGCCAAGTGGGACAAATGGACCACCATCTACAGGTTAGCTGTTGATAACTAACATTAACTGGAAAGTAAAGATTTTTTGATAACTGACACCTGGTTTACAGAGGATACAACACAACGTGTGAAGTGGATGATCTGAGGTCCGATGTGACCTTTAGCTTTCGAATGAGGATATCTGGCGATCAGTGGGGCTCCGTTGTCGATGTCGCAACTGAAGGTACACATTTTGTTGTCCTTTTAACATGGCTGTAACCCCAGACTGACCTCCATTAACGTTTTCAGCCTCACCTCCATGTGCCGAAGATCTACATCGAGCGGTTCATTGCAACGCGGAAGAAATGGTGTTGCGCATTATTGTTGCGCTCAGGTACGCTTGAGTTGATGATGTTTGGATTGATTGGCATTGGATATATGTAAGTGTTATTAAATTGTTGAAATTATGATCCAGGCCGGCACAGCTTAAAAAAATCCTTGATTCTCATGACCGATCAGGCCTTACTTCACTGATGTTGGCGGCTCAAAATGGAAATAAACAAATCATCGAAATACTCATGACCGCTGGAGCTGATGTAAACGCGACCTCTCGGAGCTCCGAAAAATCTTCGTTGATGTATGCAGTTGGAAGCGGCCATCTTGGCGCGACTCAGAGTTTGGATCGTTTTGGAGCGAACTGGAATCATAAGGACAAGTAGGAAGAACTGCAACAAAAACACTCACAATGTGACCCAATATCGTTAACGTAAATGATTTCATGTTCCTCCAGGACAGGGTCAAATGTACTGCATTACGCTGTAACAAATGGATCCCTTAAAGTCTTGGCATATGTATTTGAAAAATCAGGTGAAAGATTAATTGAAGATCGAGATGATTCGGGATGGACTCCATTGATGAAAGCAAGTACGCACGGTTACATTATCGGATAGTTATTGTGGCCGAGATAATATGATGACTGGTTTGTAAAGTAATTGTAGGTAATTCTCCCGAAGTTGTGAAAATGTTACTCAAAGGAGGTGCGAACCCTAATGCAATGGACAAAAGCAACTCAAAATCATGCCTGATTGCTGCCGAACTTCTGGGGAAACCAGCTATGGCCAAGCTGTTGGCGCTGAATAAGGTTGAAAGGAATTAATGCCACCAAATCTACCAAAAACGTTTGAATATTTCACTCCACTTCGTTGTTTGTGGACAACTGAATACATTTTGGTGGATTTTAATAATGCGTAATAAACGTTAATCACAAATCGAGTCAAAATTTCCTGACCATCCTAAACTACTTTTATAATTTGACCTAATTCAATTATATAGAAACAGCTTGAAATAGGCCACACAAATTCCATACGAGGCAACTCGATGTCAAAAGAAATACTGCTTTCAAGAACAAATGTAAGGAGAGTAAAAATGGCAACATTGAACAAAAATGATTGTGAACGCTACAAAAACATTCAAAAAAGTAACCAGACGATGTAAATTCCGGCAAATGCATAATTTAAAAAAACTAAGCCTCAACTTAAGCAACAAAGTTCAAATAGGAATTATCTCAAACAAGTAAATAGCAACAAACCTAGACTTTCTTCTCGAATAAAATACTGCCTGGAGTAAAGTCGCGAATAAGAGTCTTTGAGGGGTTCAAAGTTTCATCTGATAAAAGCAGAGCTAAGGCCAAAACGAAGACTAACAGAGACAAAAGACAAATTGATTTGATACGTAACACATATATACGTACTTTAAAACTAGAAGTGTAAGTAAAGAATTAATTTAGGTTAATAATGTCGTTTACAGGCGACGTGGGCGCTTCGGGGTGCCCTGGTGGCCAACACCAGTTGCGCATCGGCGAGCCAAGGCTTCTCCGATGATCCTTCTTGTTTCTTCCCTGTCTGCAGCTCTGTCTTCCTGAACTTCTACCATCACTGATGATGTACGTTTTCGTGGAGATCTTCCGGTCGGAGAAACTTGCTTCAAAATTTCGACGTCACTAAAAACAACTTGGGCTCCACCTGATACTGAGGGAACTACGTCAGCCTGCAAAACCGATCAACAGTTATCAATTTGTAAGATGTTGATGAATATCGCAAGACATTTTCATACCTTATAGAGTTTAGTTTCCATTTCACCGTCACTTCCAGCTTCTTGCAGATTGAGGCAATACTTCGATGTTTGGGTGAGATCTTTAACACTAGTCAACTTTGTCACTGACTTCTTTTTCTTCATGGAAGCCTGGAAAATAGTGCCGGTTTCTAGAGTCTTTCCAGGGGTGTGTTCCAGCCAGCGGTCATTTTCCGATGACCTTGCACGAGCCAGGCGTGGGTTTGAAACGAAGATGCCCTGTACAAAAAGCGAACATGAACTAATGAAGATGAAGTTATAGCTAGAAACTAGTTTGAGCAAGCGTTTTTCTCACCCCTCGTGTGAATGTGGACGAATTAACTTGGCCGGCTTCTTGGCGTTTGCTGGATGAGATTTCCACTTCAGAATCCGAGTTTGCAGAAGAAAATGAATGACCCCGGTACTTCTTTCCAGACCGGCGGTGGCCACTATCAACCCCAGAAATTATTTGCTTGATAGCTTCAAACGTCTTTTCTTTGGAATGGTACGATTCCTAAGAATTCAACATCAAAGTATTATCTCCTGCATTTACTTCAACCAGTAAAATTAAGGTGACAAAACACTTACATGCAACTTGGCCGTCTTCTTTTTGAATTCTCTATCCTTTTTTAGTTCGCACAATTCCTTTTCCAGTTCTAAGCCTTTTTTCAGCTGTTCTTTGTCTTTCATATACTTTACATCCTTCTGACGTAAAGCCATCTTACAGTTTTCCAGCTAGAAGAAAAATCCAATTAGGTTGAGAAACTGAAAAGAATCACACATGCACATTGGGACTTACCTCTTCTTTCAGCTTCCGATTCTCAGACTCTAACTCGTCACACCGGAGATCTTGTTCGCTTTTCTCCACCTGGATAGACTTCAGCACATTATCCAGCGACTCCCGCTCTGTTGATAGCTGCTTCACTTTGTACTTCAAAGAATCGTTCTCTTGCTTGACAGATTGAACTTTGCGTTCGAAATCAACCAACTGCATTCTGACATTGTGTCCTAAAGAATGAAAGAACTATTGAAGATGAAGTCAATAAATTCCCTGCAATAGCAATACAACTTACGTTTCAAAACTAAGAGCTTCTGTAAGTCCGTCCTACTCCTCACTCGTTCTTCTAGTGCACGACGCAGACTCTCGATCAGGTGTTCTTCTTCGGACTTCGACATTTGCCCTAGGGGCAATGGCGCGCCAAGACCGTAAACGGCATTAATGTCGACTGGAATATCTTTCTCTTCGATAGGAATTTCTTCCACAATACGACGACGGGCTTCTTTGAAGATCTAAAATAAGAAATTGCGAGATATTTAGTCAACCTATTATGTGGGATCTTCTCTTTCAGTTAAACGTTTGTTCATTTACTTCATTTGCTTTGCGTCTGCCAGGAGTGAACGGATCAAGCTTCTTCTCGCTTGGGCGTACGATCTGAACTTCCTGTGTCAGTTCGGCGAACGTCATCACATGCTGAAAGAGAAAGATTTACTCCAATCATAATTTGATCCGTCTGTTAAGAATGCATGACTATAAGTAAAACTCAAACCCGTTTGTGCTTACAAGATTTTCGTCATAGTCTTCTTTGCGTGGGTTCAAGCATATTATCATTCGAACTCTACCTTCTCCATCAAAATAATTCTTGAGATAGTGTACGATTTTCGTGTCGCGATATGGAACAGGCTTGGAACTTCCACTTTGTTGATTGTCCCGAAGGATATCCATGCATTTACGGAGAACCATTAGTGAGTTATTAATATTTCCTGGAAAAGACCATCAATTCTAGGTTATCAAATTGTCCGCTTTAAACGAAATCATGGGATCCTATGTGCTTACCAGCTTCTTTTAACCTATCGCCAGTTGCCTGAGTTCGACCATATCTCTCACTGCCAGCCAAGTCCACCAGCGAAAGTTGGCTAACACAAATCTTGTCCTTGTCTTCACACACTTCTTCTCCTTCTGCATCCCATGGAGCCTGAATAATATCAGATCGAGCAATAAGATTCATGCTCAGCCAAAAAGAATATATACCAATTACCTGTACGAGACGAACAGTAAAGATGGCATGGCTTCTGCTCGATGCAGTATTTAATGCTGTATGTGCCTGTTTGCGACGCATTTGTCCACGATGAAACACTTCAAAAGCTTCATCAGATGTACATACTTCAATTTCAGTGGCGCCATTGACGTACACATTGTGATTTGCGTCTTCGCGCAACATTTTGGACTGCAGGTTGAACTTCTTGGCTCTTTCATCCCAGCAATTCTCATCCAACAAGTCGTAAACAAAATTGTTGTATATCTCAACGTATGTGACAAACACTGCATATTGAGAATCCTGAGAAGTCAAAGGCAGTGATCGGGTTTCCTTGGTCCTTGCCAAAGTCAGGCGTTCAGCATTAGCATTACCAGGCGTTGCCACAGTCCTCGGTGTTCTTGCAGTAGTACTGAAAAGAACTTCATATGAACAACAATTTTCGTTCGTTTACATGTCAACAACTGAAGGTAAACTTACCTCCTGGTCTTTACTGGAGTTTTCATCATAGCATGCAATTCCTTCTGCTTATCCAACATGGCGTCTGCCTGTGTCTGTACATCAAATCCATTCAACCTGTCCGGTTTGAAAACAAATTTTCTCGCTTGGCACTTGGAGATCGAGTTGAAGATGACATCAAGACATCTTGGCATAACTCCCTGGTCTTCCCCAGCTCCCGACATGGTGTACGTCTTTCCAGACCCAGTAACTCCATAAGCAAATAACAATGCATTCCTTCCCTTTAACAAATCCTAAACAAAAATTCGGGTTACAATTACAATCAAGATCCAAATTCCACCGGCACTCAGCTTAAGAGAGCTTACTTCAACCAAAGGTAATCCGATCTCTTGGAAGATGCCCGGCTGATGTGTCTCAGCTCCATACACCTTCTGAAAGCTGTAGGTAGACTCCTTCGCAGTCCCTGCTTTCCAAGCTGGAGAGTTGTCAGGAGGAGTGAGAACAATCGACTTTTCGTTCAAAATCTTGACACAACGGTCTTCATCGGACTGTCCCCACGGTCTAATGCGGCAGAATACTCCTATGGGATCCGCAACTCGGAGGATTCGGGCATTTGCATCACCGCCTCCACCCGTCCGATTTCCAGTTCTTGGAGTTCTATGAGAGATTGGCGTCTTCATAATTTTAGACCTGCAAGAATTCAAGTAAGTTCATTTGCTCCTTTCAGCTTTAACTGTCATTACAACAAACGCTTGCTTACTTTGGTGTGGCACACTTGTCATAAGCCGATCGTTTATGTCCCTGCTGTAAGGATTCCCCGCTCTTGTTTCCCGATCCATCCGACGACGATGTGGTATCATGTTGGCGTCTTGTCATGGTAGGACGCTGCCGATCAAAACTTCAAAAATATCTACAGTAGTTTTACAACCCTTGAGCTTTTTGAGCTCCTGAGTCGTGCTTTTCAGCCAAATACGCTGACACTTCCCAATCCGACTCTAAGTCTTGCACATTTACTCCTAAAAATGTTTCAGTCCAACTCAGTTACACTTGATAGAGGTCAGAAGTCAACGGGTACTTTAACCAAATCGGAGACGACCAACCAGGCTAATGCTCATCCGTCAACTGATCAAAACAAAATTTTTAACCGACAAATTCCCTCCAGCATCGCGCACCAATGGCGTTAGGGTTGTTTCACGTTGATTGTAAACAACACAACACAGCCGAGTCAGAACAAGCTCATCTTCAAAGCAAGTACCGACGCAGCTTGGCGGGAAAAACTTTGGCTTATACGTGCATACTTTTATCGTCTTGTACTATACGGGCTGCATGTATTATGCGCTAAATTTAGGGGGATTCAGCCACGTAAGCTTGGTACGGTTTCAAAGGATTATTTTTCTTGAGCGAAATATCCATGAAATCTCACCGGAAAGCTTCATTTCCGGTTTTTCATTTCGTTCAATTTTCTCTAATTAAGTAATCCGATGCATGTTTCCATTTAGGTTTGACAGCGGCTTAAACCGTAATTCGAATGAATTAATCCAATACAAAACTTTTCCGGTATGAATGAAAGAGGATGCCACCCAAGCATTTTGCATTGTTTACATTGACGTGCATGTTCGAATGTAAACATATGATACCGTGTGTCTCTCTGAGCAAATAACAGACGGGGGATTGCACTAAAGTCAAAAGTGGTCATTCGAACCCTTAGCTATTATGTATTCCATTCTGAATGAAGACTTCCACTCGAGCAATATTATCCTACAAGTATACCCAATCTGCTAAAACATTCAAGAAGTCCAATAATCGATTACGCACATTTCGACGTTCAAGTAAATACGATTCACCGGCAAAGTCGCAAAGTTTGACCCTATTTAAATAGATTTCAAAGGTGGAAGAAAAATTCAAGTGCCCCCAACGGTGTTGTATTTGTTCAACAAGCCGGTGGAACATTGAGAAAGTCATGGAAACTATATTAATCACGAGTAAGTTTAGTGAAGTTGATGAATCTGTAGATGCTGTTTGTAATCAGACACGTAAATTTATAATGTTACGTTTTTTTGAACAGAAACTTAACTCGACTGGCAGTTTCCGATTCACAGGGAACACCCGTCAACATTTTCAACTACAATCGTCGTTGAAGGGGAAGAAGATGACAGCTGTAATGGATCCCACTGCTGCTCAGATTGAGAAGCTAAGCTTTGCTCTGCAGAACGACTTGAAGACCTTGGCGTTAGAAACAAAAAAGAAGCATGGATTGGTCAAGGAATCATGCGAGGATGCCATTGCAAGAATACGGAATTCGAGGACATCGCCAAACCCGATAGGTTACATCACGAATGCTGCTTTGTTACCAGTGGTCCAAGGGTGTGACACCAAGGACCCCAAGGTTGTAAAAGTAAGGAGGATTCGAAGTTGTAAGATCAGCTGAGGCTGAGTGTTATGAACTTCTTCAATGTAACTAACTTGTATGTTGTCAATTACAGTTGTGTTTACATTCCATTCAACGTCTGATCACTGCTGGACATGTAGATGCCAAAGGTGCCAAAACTATTAGCGATGCAGTAGTAACACTGCTGGATAATGGCTTAGAAGAAATTAAGGTTCTGCAAACAATCACGTTACTGCTCACGACAAACAATGTTGTAACTGGGCAGCAACTGGCAAGAAACCTGGTGCTATGTTTCCGTTTACACTTTTCTAAGGATGTTACCACTTCGCATGCTGCAGGGGCTACCGTTCGGCAGTTGGTGTCCTTAGTCTTTGAAAGGATAGATAAGAATTCCGTAAATACAGGTGAGTGGCCAAGTACAGAACTTTGAGCCTTCGAGTGCAACAATAGTTGAATTAGCATGAATAGCGTGTAATTTCAAACTTGTAATTACTAGGCAAAGAACTGCCGACCGAAGCTGCTGATGCATATTCGTTATTCCAGGTAAGTACCGAAACCGGATATTGACGAGAGCTGTTGCGACTTAACTTACTGTTTTTGTTACGTGTATGCAGGATCTGATTCTTTTGGTGAATGGAGAACAACCTGTCTGGCTGATAGGTTTATCGGAAATGACTCGCTCATTCGGCTTGGAGCTGCTGGAGACAATATTAGCAAGATTCCCTTTTGTGTTCAGCAAGGTTAACTATAAATTTAAAAGTTTTAAATGTTCAAGTATCTGACTTTGTGGTTCTAAGAGTAATTTTTCATTTCCAGTACGAACAATTCGGTCAGGTTTTGAAGGAACGAGTTTGTGCAATGGTGATAAAGCTGTTCTCTCCAAACGCAAAGTTCAAGTCTACACCTCAACATTCCCAAGTTGCTACAGACATTTCTTTGGACAAACCATTTTATCCAATTTCTGTGAGGCTTCTGAGGATAGTGGATATATTGATCAGCAAATACTATGCTTTATTAGTGACAGAATGTGAAATATTCTTATCGTTCCTGGTGCGGTTCTTGGACCCAGATAAGCCAACATGGCAGAGATGTTTGGCCCTGGAAGTTCTTCATAAGTTGATTACGTCACCGTCACATTTGTCCAAATTTTGCCGGTCATACGACTTGAAGCCACATGCAACTAATGTCTGCAAAGATATGGTGAATGCTCTCGGTGCTTATGTTCAATCAGTGTTTGCCAATCCCGCTGGTGCTATGTCAACAGTGCTTCCAGCGTCCAATCCTCATCAAGGTGGAGCATCGTCCGGCAACACCGGGACTGGTGCCGGTGGGCCAAATTCGCCGCTAAATGATTCATCTTGTACAGGCTTTTATTTCCGTGGAAGCTTAGTACCATTAGTGCAGACTTTCCAACCTTTAACTCCAAAGCCTCAGCTGATGGAGCTGACTGATAAAGCCGAACCACCATTATTTGCCTCCTGTGAATCCTATGGAGTAGCAATAGCTTTTGCGTGCCTTTCGGATTTTGTAAGAAGTCTAGTAGCAATCGACAAATCTAGACAAGATGGTGTTGCTGACGAAGAAGAAATACTGAAGCAGCTACTGTCGTCCAGCTGGCCGGGATTGTTAGCAGCTTTGAATCTTCTACTAGAAGCAAGTATTGATGATCACATTACCGAGTCAATTTGTGAACGTCTAGTCGAGCTTGCAACTTTGAGCGGAAAGGTGTCGCTACAGCAATGTCGAGAGGCGATTGTCCTGAGCCTATGTGTAGCGACGCTGCCTCCACATTACGGCTATGCAATTCTGAAAGGAACCATTGGACACGGAGAAAGTCCTCACCCTGTCAGCTACTCGGAAATCGACAACGGAAAGCAGCAAGTGGTGGTAGTGGGCACAAGTGTGGTTCCATCCCTGGCCCTGCCGGCAAGCCTGCAATCTACACCAGTGATGCTCACCAGAAAGAACTTGCTAGTTACCCATTCCGTCTTGCACCTGTGTCTGAATGCCGGATCCATGCTTCTGACCTCCTGGTTGACAGTCCTGACAACGTTGCAACACCTCTGCTGGGTTTGTGGGATAGTGCCAAAGTCATCTACGGATTTCATTTCCACTGGCCCCGGTCGGATGGGAGCTGGTGATGCCAAGCAAAATTCGGCCGCTGCTGCAGGTGGGCACACTAGTAGTCAAGGTGATGGCCACTCCAAGTACGCGGGTCAAGCTGACGTGAACGAGCTCAGCGTTGCAAATCTGTCCAAGGGAACCAGCAAGAACATGAAAAGTACCAACGGCTCAGTTAGCGGAAGCAGCGGTGTCATGGGCGTCGTTGTAGACTTTGTCAGCTGTCTTTCCCAAGGAGTAACCAAGCTGATAGAAACAAGCGTTAAATTGGACGACGTATCGCTACACCACGTCATCAACGCCTTAACCAATTTGTCCCAAGAAGCCATGGAAATTGCGTACTCCAACAGAGAGCCGTCACTATTTGCCGTTGCCAAATTACTTGAGATCGGCTTGTTCAACCTGAACCGGATCGAGATTTATTGGCGACCTCTGACAAATCATCTCCTGGAAGTTTGTCGGCATCCCCATATACGGATGCGGGAGTGGGGCTCAGAAGCAATTACATTCCTAGTGAAATCAGCCTTACTGCATGAAGAGTCTGATAGCGAAAAAGTTAGCCAACTTCTACTATCACCTCTATGCGAGCTTTCGTCGATCCACCACAATGATGTCCGAAAGAAGCAGCTTATAGCAACCAATGAAATTCTTCACAGCAAAGGCGACAAATTACGAAGTTCATGGCCGCTAGCAATAAATATTCTTGGGGACATTTTCGAACACCACAGTGAAGGCCTGGTCCGGTCGGCCTTCCAGTGCTTGCAGCTAGTCGTGACAGATTACTTGCCCGTCCTTCCCTGCGGCTGCTTACCACAATCCATCGACACAGTAGCAAAGTTTGCTCGTCAGAAGCAAGAACTGAATGTAGCTTTAAGTGCAATAGGCCTCATGTGGAATATTGCTGACTTTTTGTACCAGAGTAGAGCTAAAATAGTCGAGAATTTTACTCCCGACATTCCCGTGTTCCCTGACTTCCCAGGATTTCAAGACATCCCTCAGTTTGATCGTTTGTGGCTGGGCATCTATCAGAGACTAGGCGAGCTATGTGCCGATGAACGACCTGCCGTTCGGAAATCTGCAGGTCAAACTCTCTTTTCAACAATATCTGCCCATTCAAGTATACTGAACAAATCATCGTGGGATTCTGTCATGTGGCAAGTCTTGTTCCCGCTACTGGAAGCCGTAGACACATCCTGGAAGAGCGCAAGTCACGAGAAGGTCGATGTTCAAAACGCCATCCTCATCCACCATACACGTAACACGGCTCAAAAGCAATGGGCAGAAACGCAAGTTTTGGTGCTCAGCGGAATTGCGAAAATCTTTTCCATAAAACGTAGCAACTTGCTGGAGATCCAGGACTATCCGAAAGCTTGGTTCTTCTTTCTCCAGTTCATGCAAAAAGGCGCCATAAGTTCAAACGAAGAAGTATCACTAGCGGCTTTGAAATCCTTCCAAGAATCCCTAGTTCATCCACAAGACGTGGTGGTGGAAGAACCTGTTGAAACTTGGGCACGCAGTTGGTTGGTGTACTGTGACATCGGCAACAAAGTCATTTGCGAAAGAGGAGCTCACCAGCAATATCTTACCGCCTATGTGACGATATTCCAGTATTTGTTTCCACATATAAAGTCGGGTCTCTCAGAAGCAGACATTGGGAATCTGAACAAAATATTTTCACGTAGCCTTGCAATTCCGCTAACTTCTGAAGGAGCTTCGTCAATAATCTTTTCGTCTAATGACAGTGGAATGAGTCCTCTGCAAGATCAAGTGTACACGGCATATGACCTTATCATCGAGGATGTCAAGTTGAACGAGAACATGAAGATTATATTGCCTCCAGTTGTTATTCAGTTGATTCATTTCGGATCGTCGGCAGTAACCACTTGTGGAAGTGCAAAAAGTATTCCGTTAGAAGGTGTTGTTCCGAGCTGCATGGAGTTTGGATTGAAATGTCTCAGAAGAGCCGTGGCAGTGCTAGAGTTTCTGGCGAAAGAACCGTTTGTTCAGAACACATCCTTTTACAAATCCGTCGTTGAGGTAAATTTTTACAAAGTATTTATGCTATACTCGTGGAGATTACATTGACAATTTACTTCCTTGTTTCCAGAGTTTCATACCAATATTGGCGTCGAGGTTCCAGAACTCTGAAGGATGCTGGCGAGAATGCGCAGAGCAATTTTTTGCTGCAGTACCTGCTATCGTTGCACAACATCCGAAAGAACCAGACTTTTGGGATGAATTGGCGAAAAGTGCTCAAGTGTTCCTCTTTTTCACTGATTCTGGGGAATGGGTGTCAAGAAAAGGATGGAAGGATGAGTCCATGGATGGAAGGATGGTGAATTTGCTCAAAGATTTAGTATTCGCTAATGATGGATTCCTTCCGGGTCAGTTTTTAGTCGAAGTTGTAAAGATATTTCACCGTGGGTCTTGCATCAATGAATATGGTATGGCGATTAAATAGAAGTATGTTGTGTATGTGGAAAATGTAACTGTGCAATTATCTAAGTTTGTGTGTGATTCTTGCAGATGGGATAAATGTATCGGAGCGAGAAGAGTTTGTGCGATTCTGCTTTTCATCTTTACTGGAATTCGTGCTGAAAGGACCTACACACGTTTCACAAATAGTTGAAATGCAGAGTGGGGATGATGGCAAAAAGATTGCGGTTTTGGCTTTATTGCAACGGTTTCAGTCTATCTTGCTGAACTACAAAGATTATGTCAACCACAACTCGCATATTCCAATTCAAAGGTAACAATTTTCATTTACTGGAAGCGAAACCGACAACAAATGCATTAATGCTGTAACATTCTCCTTTAGGCATCGCTTGGCTGAAATGAACTTTGTGTTAAGAGCTATCACTTCATTGATCGACAATCTGAAAACTGCAGACCCGGGACGCGGTAAGCTTATGTTCATTGTAGCAACACACTATTAAGTTAATACTAATACTAATTATGAACTTGCTTGTACTCTTGCTATAATCTTAGTTGCTCCCGGAACTTGGAATCACATTATCGGTATCTATCCAGACTTAGTTGGAATCGTGGGACTACCTGGAGTGGATACATCTATTTCCCTGGCTTTAAGAGACGCTCTTCTGGCATACAAAGAACTTTTAAGGAAGCCCATGGACTTAAACAAGAAATAACCATTTTTATTTTTGCTTTAAAGGGCTAGATGCCCTGAACAATCGTGATAGGTTGATATATGCTATAATATAAATGTTGAGAAGATTTTAGACGGAATACGAACAATAGTCAAATAAACAACTTTTAATTATGAATTTGCGGATTTAGGAAACGAAAAATAAGGTTAAGAGGAATCAGAATCTGAATCATAGCCTCCTAACAGACTGAGGGCATTCGGTTTTGGAGCACCAGAAGCAGCAGTATGAGCTTTGTCAGTTTTTACTGCTATTGATGCCGGCATAGAGCTGCCTCCTCCATCTTCTACTTTGCTAACTGCAGGAATTGCAACTTTTCGTTTCACCAACGAATTTATGTTGGACTTCATGAGCCCAACACTTTGTTCTTTGTAAACTTCTCTTGAAACTGCTGGCGCCGCTTGCACTAGAATGTCTGTTGCCTTGGAACTAGTTAACATGGATGTTTTTGAAGGTGGTTCTTCTTCATCGCTACTGTCATCATTTTCTTCTAACCTTCTTACGAATTCGGACTTATCTTCCAATAAAGCAGATCTATAAAGGAAATGGCGGTTGATTATAATATTGGCTCAAATTATGTTTTATACGGATAACTTCTTGACAGCTTACCGAATGAACGCCTCTTCCTCTTCCTTAGCTCTTTGTTCTTCCTGCTCCCTGAAAGAGTCGTACTTCTCCAGCATGTTGCCGAAATTCGGAGCCACAAGCCGCTGATTTAGTTCCTTCAGTTCTTCTAAAGCTTCCAAAGCATTCATCTCGTTTCGTGACGCTTGTGTTCGCTTTTCCAACATTTTCATCGGGTTTGTAGCATCGTCTTCCTTTTCGGCTTGTTCCTCCCGTTCCGCTTGTTCTTCGGCTAGCTTCAAAGCCATGAAGTTTCTCGTTGCCCCTGCTTCGAGGACGTAATCAGTGCTCACAGGGTCTGTTCGGAATGATATTTCTGCTAGGCATCTTGTACACTGCAAAACAGCAATGAGTTAATTTGTCTTCAAAGACCAAGTTCTCCCAATTTCAGAAAATATCTGCTTACCTTGATGTAAAATCTGTAAATCCGAATACCTAAGTAGTCTGAATTTTCCACGTCTTCTTTCTTAGCGTTGAATTTCTTCCCTTTGTAAATGTATTCGCCGCAAGTGGTGCATCTCATGTTGCAAGGGGCCATAAGACGTACCATAAACTGTCGGTTTTTGCCTTGCCTAGCGCGGGGGATCTTCGACGGATCGAAGTCCGGTGGATAGTATTTCTATGAGAAAGAACAACCATCAAACATGTAGTTAAATTTTGATCAAAGCATGAATTTATATATGTATTTTCTTATAAATCAAACTGGAAACGATCACTTACATTCAGAACTTTTCTTTCCGACATTTTTGCTCAAGATCGAACTCCAAAATCTCCGAAAAAACTCAATGATTCAATGTCAATTTGCAGTTCTTGCTTTGTTTTTAACTCTCGTAACACCAATATTACCGAATAACGAACCAGATAATTATAGTTTGTAGCCGTAATAATTAAAATGCAAGTCAACAAGCAGCAGAAAAACACCTAAATAACGTATGGCCATAGTAGCAATTGTGTTCGAAGTTCCCTCGCAAGAAGAACAGCAAATCAAGATTTCCTTGTTTCTGCCGGATTTTAAGCGCGCAGCAAAATGTAAACAAATAATAGATGTAAGGTCGAAAAGTAAACACGTGTGAGCATTTTTATGCCGTTTGATATGAGAAATTATAATTTTGCTCTATCAAAAAGTTGTTAATTTTGTAGTAGAAACTCTAAGACGCACTTGCACATGTCTATGATCGCTTGCAACCAACAATGTTCACCTTCTCGCGTGTAAAGCGCATCCGGGTAAGCTAAAATTATAGCGACTGAACTAACCGGAATTTATTATGTTAATGAATACAATTTTAAGATCCAAAGAGTCAGCCATATTTTTCGGTCATATTCGTTGCCTGCTGGAGTAAAATGGCAACATTATCATGGCGGACCCAATGAATGCGGCCAAGTTCGACTGCTTTTGCAGTTTCCTTCGAAGAAACTGACTAATGAGTACCTCACCACGAGTCATCAGGACACTGTCGAGTTTCTAGGTTTCCCTTGGGGAGTTGAACAAGCAGAGAGAGGTGTGACGCTGAAACCTAAAAGCCCTGTGGAAGTTTTGAAACATGTTCTGCAGAGGCTCCGAACTGATCCCAACTTTGATGTGAGTGGAATAGTCAAAGTAGAGCACCGGCACAGAACCATTGTGGAATTTGGATCTCCAAACATAGCGAAACCCTTGCATATGGGTCACCTGAGATCTGCAGTCACTGGAAACTTCGTAGCAAGAATCAACAAGATTGTTGGTCATGACGTTAGCTCGTTTTGCTTCCTTGGAGATTGGGGTACACAGTTCGGATTGCTGCAGGTAAACAAATGATTTTTTTAATCACTGAACTATTTTTCTGTTTTTCAAATGGTTTGTTCAATACAGGCGGGACTAGAATCTAGCGGAATATCCAGTCGTGATGTTGATAAGCTGGTCCTATCCGATCTAACAAAATATTACGTGGATGCAGTAAAACGTTCCGAAACAGACGAAGCATTCAAAGAAAAATCTCGGCAGTTTTGCCAATCTCTAGAAAACGGAGATGCCGGGAGTGTTGAGCTATGGAAGGTCGTACGTCAAAAGACAGTTGAGAACCTAAACTCAACGTGGACAGATTTAGGCATACATTTTGATGTTGTAGAGGTGCGTATTCATTCAAAACGGAATGCATGAAAAGTTAGATTTATGCAACATACACGTGTAACGAGTTTAATTATTAGGGTGAATCGGACTATCGACATGGGACTCCGTACCTAACTCACGCCATGAACCTCATGCACCAAAAAGGCCTGATCCAAGAAGATGAAACAGGATGTAAGTTCACCTTCGTACCTACCAAAAAGGCTGGGAAAACAGTTAGGGTCAATCTTGTGAAAGCAGACGGGACAACATTGTACCTTGTGCGGGATGTCGGCGCAGCTGTTCGACGCAAAACCGAGCTAGGGTTAGTATTTTTTATGATCTTTTGTCAGATCACTTAGAATTTGTGACTATATTTTACAATTTCGCATGACTTTTTTCAGATTTGATCGTGTCATCTACGTGGTTGATAACTCTCAGACTCAGCACTTTCATGCTCTTTTCGGTGTCATGGCTCAACTAGGACTCAACAACAAGATTGACAACAGCGCAGTTCAAAACTTTGAACACGTTGCTTTTGGAAGAGTTGGAGGACAATCTACTAGGGCAGGCACATTTACCTTATTATCTGAAGTCATAGATGATGGGTCAGAGAGAATGCAGCAGCGCCGAAAGGAGTCTCCTAATACTCGAATTCTGGAAGATCTAAGCGTTGCGAGGAACTTGGCGGTATCCGCCTTGATCGTGACTTCCTTGAAATGCCGACGTAACAGAGATTTTGATTTCGACTGGAATGAAGCTCTAAAGACTGAAGGTGAAACCGGCGTGAATCTGCAGTACAACCACGCACGGTTGCATTCATTATTGACGAAACACTCCGGACTGGACCTTTCATCAAACATCGATGATGGCATGAATACTGCTTTCATACTGAATGACGAGACAGCTTTAGATCTCGTGTTACACTTGGCAAAGTAAGTTCAAAATGACTGATTGCTTATTACAAAGAAGTATTTTGTCTGACGAGTTTTTTGCTTTCTTTCAGTTACGAAGAAGCTCTGCGGTTATCTTACAGAGAACTTGAACCATCTGTTCTGTTACGATATTTATTCTTACTGAGAGACAAAGTATCACGAGCATTGAGTAAACTACCTGTCAAATCGGAACCAGACGAAAGCATTGCTGCCAGTAAACTGCTCTTGTTCCAGCTAAGTAAAGATATATTAAGTCACGGTCTAAAACTTTTAGGTATCACACCATTACAGGAAATGTAGTATGTATAAGTATATAAGTACTCTTTGTTCCACTCCAACTGGTTTTTGTAAAAAGGTAAGTCTTCGCGAATGAAGCTTGCATAAGCTGCACCTGAAGATCATTAGTTATCAAATACGCAAAATTTGTGTAGTAGTCATTAGTCATTAACTTTAGCGAACTTGTGGCCGAAGAACCTTAAATAAAACGCGGAAAGTAAAAAACCAAGTACGAAAAAGTGTAAAGACTATGGCAGCACAGCAGCTCTTGGTGAAAAGAAATTCATTAATAAATATGCCACATTAAACACAGTAACTCAATAAAGCCTAGGCAATCAACGCCGATTGCATGGAGGCTTTCAACTCGACAGATGCATGCAGTTTATCTTTCTGTTCAAATAACTTGAACCAGAAAAACGAGATTTGGCTAAAAGTTCTAAGGAGTAAGTAATTAATAGTAAGGAGATCTCCACTGGTTTTTTCAAAA
Organism: Sphaeridia pumilis; assembly: GCA_034698345.1. NCBI lineage: Eukaryota > Metazoa > Arthropoda > Collembola > Symphypleona > Sminthurididae > Sphaeridia > Sphaeridia pumilis. The sequence goes on from JAQGBJ010000148.1 coordinate 46,298, forward strand.
CACTACTTCTCTTCCACAGCATCATCAACCAACTTGGACGCCATTTGACTTGCGTAGTCAGTAATTTGTTCTCCTGCTTCTTCATTACCAGCATTGGGATTGTTCGTTCCCAAGTCAAGGGTAGCAGGCCGTTTTTGGGTATTACCCACACCAGCATCGACACTTTTAGCCTCTGGGTCTACAGACTCGTGTTTAATCTTGAAATCATCCTTCTGGTTAGTAAGCCTCGTGATCATGGCACGTAACTGATTCATTTCCTGAGAAAAATTCTCCCTCAAGCTTTGGACTTCGGTGGAACAGGAACATGACGTCATTGAATCAGCTCCACTCATAGAATTATTCATGGTGTTGGATCCCATAGCTGCATTCATGGACATGCTCATCGCACCACAGTTGCCACTACCAGTATGGGCATCCGATGAGAAGCCATTTGGTACCGAGCGTGTCATCATATTGGAAGTTGCCGCTGCCTGTTCAGACGTCAATATTCTTTGCACTTGGCTCCAAAGAGATCGTATAGCTTCCAATTGTAGAGATCTGATCTTCCGCTCTGACGAAAGTGCACTTTTCAGTCGGGTCACTTCACCCTCCAGGTACCTGAAACATAGATACACTACATTGCAAAACATTATTTTTGCATATTATAACTAACACTGACACTGAGGAAAACTTACCGAATGTGGTCTTCAGTTCTACTATGGCGGATTGAATGCTTGGCCCTTTCAGCGTTCATGTCCAGACTATTTGCTTTCCGAGATCTCCACCACCGTTGAATTTTGGCAGCGGCGTGACTATTATCGATAGAATCTCCGCCTCCATTGTTTCGAAAACGGGTTGTTTGCTTCGGTTTCACAGAAACGCGATTTTTTGTTTCTTCTTTCGCAGCTTTACTGTTTAACAAATTTCCGCACGCATTAGTGACCAATTTAGCTCCACCGAAAAGGATGACATCAGTCGGTGTCTGTGGCGTTTGGGCTGGTAAAAGCACGGGACGGAAGTCGGGGCTCAGCAGATCATCCAAAACCGGTAAAAATGTGCTATTTGCAGGCAACGTCATTTTGAAATGAAACTGGAATCAAATACGAAATATTTCATGTAGTTAGCAAAAGGAGGGCTTAATGTTTGCGTTTGAATGTGTTGTCTAGCTTACTGAACGTTTCCTTTGAACTTGAAGGTAAATACACAAGAATAACCTTTACGCAACGGAAAATTCTTCAACGTCGCATTAAAGTTATAGCACAAATTGGACGTCTAATTCAAGATTCACAAATACATCAACATCTTTGTTTGATTTCAGCCCATACATCAAAACTCCCTCCTTCATACAAAATACATCGAGCGCAGGAATCATCGAGTAAAACTCCGATCGGCGCCAAAGCACAGTCGTACCAACCAACAAAAATCAAATGGCTATAGATGGCGCTAGGCACGGTTGTGTTTACTTCTTACGTAAGAACTTTACACATGAAAAACATTGAAGGATTATTCAAAACTGACCTTGTTCCAGGTAACACTGTTGACTTTGGAGCAATGGAACGTATAACTACTATATAGTTCTGTAAGTTCAGCATTGAAGCTTTCAAGGTGATCAATGAATTGTAATTGTATGTTGTTTGTGAACGTTGCTTCAGCTGCCTTGTGTTCCATGCACGTGATAAAGAGCAGCATCAAGAAAATCAAAGCACAGCTGATTACATAACTGTCAAGGCTAGTAAAATCACATTTACAAGTGGAAGAAACCCATACAAACATGCGTTGCGTTCCAGTCGTGTTGAAATTGACGTGTAATTTCTGTTTTTCATCCCTATTATATCTGTCAATGAGTTATTTCCCGGAAAAATTCTACTGATTCACAACAGTTTTCAGCACTGTGAGATACGTGCAACGATTTCAAGTCATTACGGAGGAAGAAATAAAAGTATACTGAGTCTAACCATCGACACGGAACTACAAAGTAACTGTATTCAACTTCTGCCATCATGTTGAAATGCAACAGGTAAACTTGACGTCATGTGCATGATATGGATTTGGCGAATCGATGTTACAGGTTTTCTAATTTCCAGGGGATTTGCAAGACCTCTGGCAAGTATCTAGAAGAGCTATAATAAAATCGAGGTTCAAAGAAGGCTAGCCATGGGAGAACTAAGACTTGGAGAAAAACGAGCCGAATTGAAGGACATCCGAATACCGCTATTGGTCCGTATTCAGTCTGTTGAGCTTGAAACCTTGGAAATCAGAAGTCGTGTCAAACTGAAACATGTGAGTGCGGCAAACATAGTTTCACAAAATGAAATACTGTCAGTCTTGTGAATTCGAAATTGTAATTTGCAGGTGACGTTCGTAGAAGGAACAAACAAATACCTGGTTATAGGATGTACGTCGGGTACAGTCTACCTGTTTTCTCGGGATAAGCTCCAGTTCTTGTGCATCATTCCCTTCAAAGGAGGAAAAGTTTGTTTTATTTCTTGCCCTGAGGATGAAACCGACATAGCGGTAGGGTCAATCAGGGGGAAAGTGTCGATCTTTAGAATCGCTACGACCAACGCTGCTTCACCTCTTGCAGCTGCCAAAGTCACTGCTCACCACATTTATTCTGTGAACCATCATGCTAGTGAAATTACGGAAATGCAATGGAGCCCGAATGGTAGATACCTGTTCATTGGAGATAGTCAAGGCATTGTTTCTCAAGTGGATGTACGTTGATATTTCTGATGCTCCAAAGTTGATGTGCTGAAGTAGAGCAAAGCCTAATGTGTTTATATTTTTCAGATTGGAGGTTTGGATGATTTCCCGCGACCGTTGATTTCGCGTATCATTCTTCAAGTCTCTAGCCGAGTTCTTCAAATCGATTGTGTGTTCCCGTTCATCACGGTCAATAGCTTGAATGGCGTGTTTCTTTGCGATATTGAAAGCGAAAATTTCACGCGAATTCGAACCCCAGCGAGGGATGAGTTGCAGAAAGCGTCTGGTGTGTGCCTTGTTACTTCTCAGCAAGTGAAGAATCGATTGGGTCATCCTGTGGTTCTGTATGTTGGTGCACTGAGCTCTTCCATCGTACACCGATACGGTTCTGATGGGTCCTTCATCGACAGCGTAGATATGGAGGGTAACGTCATATGCAAGGATGAAGTCCGTATTTTCGACCCAAAAAATGATGGAGAGGGCAGACCAAGTCTCAACACGGCATCGGATATGAAGCTTTCTGTGGGAAAACTTGTTTCTTGCGATGATGAGTGCCTTTTGTCCGTGACAAACAATCAAATTGTACTGATGGAACCACAGTCTTTAGTTACGTTTGCTTGGAATGGGGAATTCCGCAGAATTTCAACAGTCAAAGCTGTATCAAACTACATCTTCATCTGGGAACAAGGAAAAATACATGTGGTGGCTGCTACTTTTTTCCGAAGTTATGCACAACAACTGCTACAAGCAAAATTAACATCACTTTTGAACAATTGGATTATCCACTCCTTGAATGCTGCTGGAATGAGACAACTTTCTTGGGACGACACTGTTGAAATCAGCAACAAGGAAACCTTCGATGACTTTGTAACTGTACTTTCTCGAATGTTGGAACTGGAGCTGGAACAAGATTTTGTTGAAGATGATGAGATTTGTCAACTTGTTGTATCGCATTTGCCCCCGGAGACGCTTAGCCGAGTCAAGGACCACCTGTATCAACATTTGGAAGCAGCAATGGAACATGAGGACAGGGATGGGGAACCTGCAGATGAACTAATAGAGCTAGCTCCGTACTCCGTTCTACAAAATCATATTCGCCACTACGTTGCGTGTTTATGTAAATTCGAAGCCCTCATCGACAACCCAGGTGCCAAAGACTTCGTATTGATTGACAACATACTAGAAGAAACTTTTAGTTTTTACGAAAATGTGGGAATCGACATGGACCTCTCCGACGACGACGAAGATGAAGTTACGTTCAGCGTTAAAAAAGATACTGGGATGTCTCTCATAGACAAAATTGTACAGAACGTGAACAAATATTGGGACCAAAAGCTATTCTCTGAGATTTGGGAAGAAGTACAGACTGGTCGCCTTTGTGATATTCAAGATAGTTTTGAACGGGTATTTGAAAAGCTCCTGACGTATGTGTGTGAACTAGACCCAAATAGCATCAGCGAAGTGTTTGCGTGCCGGTTGAATGAACGCTGTAAGAGTTTAGGTTTCTTCTCTGACTTTGCGTCGTTCGCAGGGGCCAGCAAATTGTATAAAGAAATGCAATCTTCTGTCATAGAAATTCAGAAGGATATGCTGATAGCTACTATGAGCTGTGTCCTGTTACCACTTCTTCCAGTCTTTTCACCAACCGCAGAGTTCCTCATAGGTACTAGAAAAGGATTCTGCACTTGGTTTGTAGTCGTCTTGTGGACTGATAGACAAAGGAAATTTCCCTACAACAACGAGCTTCGAAGACTTTTTAACCCAGCAGTGACCCGTAACAATTTACTAAGTACTTTAATTTCCACTCTTTATGACACTCATGAGGTGTCTAATGTACTCATGAGCTCGTTATGTAATTTCCTAACATTAGTACACCTGAAATCTCCGAAATTGTACTCACGCAGGAAGATTTTGTCTTCGCTAGTCAATTCCGTACCATCCAAAGAACTTGATAACGTAGCACTTCGGAATAGAATAGTTAAGCTTTGCAGAGTTAGTCCAATAGTGTTCAAGTTGTTCTACGATGCTAGCCTACTAGAAACGACCAGATTCCTCCTTTGCGAGTGCGGCCTACCAGCTTTCAAGGGATACCCGAGTACGTTCATCAAGCCACGACTGCAAACGATTGTAGAAGAGGCCTTATTGGAAGTTATGTTTATGGAGGCGCCTGAAGATGACCGGAAACAGGCATCCATCTTTGCAATGGAACGCCTACTAATTCAACGGTATCTAGAGCTAGCCCACACTCACGAGGCTGACAACGCAGATGATCCGGTCCACTTGGAGATTCTTCAGAGAAGTGGATTGTGTGAATTGCTCCATTCCTGCTTTCCATATTCGAAAGCTCGCCTTCAGCTTCTCCTGGAATTTCTTGGATCACCAGCGTTAGAGGATTGCAAGTTTTGTGGTCATCCACTCAAGGTCCTTCCAAACTTCAGAACAGTGACCTGGGATTGTGTTGCTTTGTGGATGGCAAGTGCTGATACAGGACTGAAGACACTTGAGAGCGAAATACTGAATCATCCACTTTTGAACCAACCGGGATTATTTAGCTTGAGGTATGAACTAATATTGTTTTCTTTTTCTGATTGTGATGAACTAATTGACCGTTGTTGTACTTTCTAGGCTGTACCAAGTGCTTCTGAGGATTTCGGATCAAACCGCTACACCCAAAGATTTTAAATATTCCCATGATATTGTGTGTTCACCAATACGCATCTAGGTTAACTTTTCAAAGCAGCTTTTTATTGATGGACTTTTTTCGTAAATCACGAATTGATATTTAAGAAGAAAGATTACAAGTGTACTTACTAGTCATTAAAATCAACATTTATAAGAAGAACTTTCTTCTTGAAGTTTCCATCTTGTGTCGCTTATTTGTGATTATCCATTCATATTCACCCGTTTTGGAGTCAAATGTGCCATTTTGCAAAGATTTTAGCTTCAGGGTGAATCTAGGTCCAAGTTCCCTAAGAGCCGCTCGTTTTCCATTACTTTTGAATTCATACCTGGGAAAGATAGCAAGATAAGCACGAGAATCTAAAATTAAGATCGCTATGATGATTAGTATATTACCGATGATGTCGAAAGAAAATGTAGTCCCGCTGATTATGAAACGTTGCGACCCTCCTACCCTTGAATTGTGGGTCGTAATGGAATAAAGATGCCAGCATCCTGCTCACTGTTACACCCAATCTTGTGGTGAACTGGTTCAGAATCACTTCGGGTCTGTGGCTTGTGATTTCCCGAAAATCTCTCTGAAAGAAATACATGAACCAAATTATAGCTACCGCTACCAAACAACTCCACGTATGCGTTCCGCGACATACCTTCAGGTGTTTAGTTAATTTTACGTTGCTCAATCTGAAAAATGCTGTTGGACCGCTCGGAAGATGTGTGACAAGCATACTGCCTGGGAAATTAAACAAAAATACGTCAAAACCTGCAGCTGAAAGTTGCAACTTTGAAATTTTGCAGTCTTGATTACTTACAAGGCTCTCGGTTGTGCTCATTGATCAAAACAATGTCTGTATAGCCTTTGGTGATGGAAGATGATATCATTTTCTTTACGCTCGACTGTCGACGGTGAAACGCTTGAGAGTTTGGGATGATCAATTGAAGCTCTTTTAGAAAAAGCTTGGTTTTCTGAAAATCAGATTAAATCGTTAAAATCATTAGTTTCTTGTGAAAAAATCTGATTCTGATCTGGGAGAAACTTACTATGCTCGGGTTAGCAGAGGATGTCAACACTACTTTAGGAACGTAATCCTGGTTGAAGTAAGGTTCGAACTCATCAACTTTGATATCCTCATCAACTTCAGAATCTTCCCCTTCCTGTTGTACTGTCGTTTCATCCTTGATCCGTAAGGATTCAATAGTATGTGGAGCCTTCACTGGAGGTGCTTTGTCACCCAAAGCTTCCCGTTCTTTCTGGCGATCATCTCGCTCTTGACGTTTGACCTGTCAAGCAAATCAGATATGTTTCTAGTCTGGAAAATTATTTTATTTTCACATTTTGTAATGAATAAAACTACCTTCTGCTTCTGTTTCAAAGCCTTCCGAACAGCTTCTCGGCGTTTCTCCTTGCATTTGATAGAGTTGGCCCGGTGAAGCATAACATGGTAATCCACCGTAGATGCTTCAGCATCTGCTTCTTGATCAGCTTTTGATTTTCTTGATTTGGGTTTCTTTGCTGGTTTTTCTTCTGGAATTTCCTCATATTCCTCCTCAAACTCAAGTTCGTCATCCGAAGACATTTTGCTATCCAAATTCAAAACTCGATTAGATTCAATGATTTTCTTTGGTTTTTGGTTTGAAGCTGAATGAAAATAGAACATGCGTAAATTTACCTGATACTTTGATTCTATCACTTGATGCCTTTCAGATTCACACACTTTTCAGAACTCCAAACAAACCTTCAAAAAATAACAGAATTTGAACTAAATTTCTGGCTCAGAAACACAAACACAAGCATTTTCCACACACCACGTGTTGGTTCAGCAAACGGATAAATTCCATCATCGACTCTTCAGAAGTCAATGCGCCATAAGGTTTTATCGTATGTACATACGCCTAAAGTGGAGGTTAAAGTTTTCAGATATCCTTGAATGACGTTCCGCTGCCCGCGAAGCAAGCAATAGATGTTATCAGAAATGTTGTTCAGACATAGAAGTTGATACTATTTCCTAAAAACTTACAATTTGCAGAATATCCCATTAGAAAGCCAATTTAAGCTAGATTACGAATCTTTTTAACACCTGCTGTATTCTTCTAGTTTTTACCGATTTTTATTGAACAATTGAAGTGAGATTTCAGCTTGCAACAACTTTTATCTGCAATGGCTTTTCAAGCTTCAAAACTAAGTCACTTGCAGCTACCGGGCACCTTGAAGACGGCGACAAGGTGCTTTTGTTTGGAGAGAATACCAAAAAGGCAGATGTCGAGCAGAGATCTGCATAAAGGATTATTTCCATCACCAAGTAGATTTTCCAACTTTGATTTATCACGACGATGGAAGAGGTGAGACCATTGTCCCAAATCAAACGATACCTAAAAATGAACAAACAAAAAATCTAACGAGGATTACTCTTTCCTTTAGCTCAAAATCGGACGAGTTCGAAGAGTTGGACAAGCCCATCAAGTTCACAACCAGCAAAGCATCAGAGTGGGATGTACGTCAAACTTTCCAAGGAACTGTTCGGGATGATACTCCTGACATCCAACCGCTGTCCATCTTCCTAAGTCTTGGCGCGTTCTTGATATACTTTTGCGTTTTACGTGAAGAAAACGACATTGATGAGGAAATGGGCAAATCTCTATGGGAAAGGGTTCCTGGACTAGAGAGAAAGCAGCTGGACGTGGTCTACGATTACAATGTTAGGGAAGGTATCGATAACACTGCTGTTTTGGCAAGAATGCGGGAATTGGACGCAATTTCAGCCGCTCAGCAAGCAGAAAACGACGCTAAACCTTGATGTGACGGAACAAATAGCGGTTGAGACTACAATAGCTCTTAAGTAGTAAGATCAATAGCTGCTATACTGTTGTATCCTGAGTGGATCTAGTCGTTGACGACAGTGGATTGCGTTTTTCAAGAATTAAATTCTACTGTTATTTTCATTCACCTTACAACATTCATTGCTTGTTAGAAATGTAAGCTGAATTTTGAATACGTTACTCAATTTAACTTGCCCGAAAGCGTTAACTTGTGTGCATGCATGCAACCTTCTTTGTGAATGAGGGCCCTCGAAGCGTCTGCCCTCAACTTTGGGAAAGTTTTGAAAGCGATTGCCTCAATACTATGACGCATTTCCAAAACACATGCATTTAGATTCGAATTTTCACAGCAGAATGTATAAAGACGTCCGAGTTAATTGAAGATACCTGTTCGTCTCGAGTTACTATTTACTACGCCAACTGCTAAGTACTCGCGGACTGTACATAAAAACCTGCAGATCTCATACATGCACGTTTCAACGGATTAAGAAAGTTTCACAATGCCCTGAGCGTAATTCAGACACATAATTTGTTTTGAAATGGCAGGGAGAAATTGGGCCAATGTACTGGCTGCACTGGACATCAACTTAGCTTTTTTGTGGACGTGGGCAGGATTTGGGATTCCAGGAAGTCGACAGAGGTTACTTGTTTCAATATTTACTCACCTCAATTTCATCGAACGGTCCATTATAATATTTTTGCAACTTATCGCTACTCCAGTTTACCAACGATCTAACACGTGGTTACTTAAATGTCGGCAACAGAAGGTACTTTAGCTGTGGCGGCTCACTCAGTGCAACGCCAAACTGCGAAAAACGTCATGTGTAACTTTCAGCTCATTCGATAAGCTAATGGACATTTGCAACCAAAAAACCTGCGTCGATGGATATTTGAGCATATGCCATATGCCAGTGCACTTTTATGAGCAACTTTTTGACGTCTGAGCTCCGACGTCTCTGACAAACGAAATATTTGCAATCAGAATCCTAATACACGTTCTAGACCACAGCTGCTAATTAATCATACAAAATGCATAACAAAAGGTGAAATATGTTTTTGATGATCACAAAGCTAATCCAATGGCACATGTACAATTGTAAACCACATCTACACACGTGCTCAATATAATAATCCTCACACCAAACCAAACCAACTTTCAATACCAAGGTGAAAGCATATAAAGACATGAGAGAAAGTTGCCAAACTTCATTGAAAAACAACAAAGGCTACGAGTTTATGCAGCTTGAGAGATATATAATTCGCAAACGTACAAGGAGCATCTTGGGTAAAATTCATACATCCCGAGGGAAGAATTGGAAATGAAATTTTTATCCAGCGGTCCATATTATTCATTATTGGTTCCAGGAATATATATATATCCCCGCCGAATAACATAACGATGGTTTTAATGAGGCATCCACAGAGTCAGCATTAGTGCAAAACTAGAAGCCTTTTTACATGGCCAATTTACGGTTGAGATGATCTTGTACATAAGATAATGAGCTGGAGCTCAACTGCTGCATATGATCAGGCTGGACGTGATTAGAAATTCTACCTCGTTCCCATGCATACAGTTTGTCTGTCAGGGATGAAAAAGGGTAATTGAAGTCGGATTCATTGATATTCATCAAATTACCAGGGATGTATGCGGGTTGTGACTGTATTATCTGCTCCAGTGGGACTGGATGACTTTTATTTGCAAAACAAATACTAGTCACGTCAATTGTCTAGCTAGAGAAACAGCTGGAGAAATAAAATCTCTAAAGCCAAATGCTGGACAATAGTTGAAAAAAATTGAATGCATACAATGTGTTTGATGGACGTAAACTCCGGATTGACCAGATTCGGTTTCTCTTGTTAGCCAGCTTGAATAGGTGGGTGAAACGGCCTTATGGATGAGAAATCCACGTGGGATTGACTAGAAGGAAAGTCGAGGAAATTATTCGACCAGGATTCACAACAATGCGTATTGTTTACCCTTCAGGGGAAATGACAGAGAGAAAGCGGATGACGGTCCATTGTTTCCAGCCTTTCAATGTCATAAAAGTAATATAAACCTTCGAGAGGTATTTGTATGGACGCAACAGAATATGTGAATTTTCCCGCATGGGTTAATCAAAAAATTGTTGTCGTTTCAGGATTTTGGTTGCTTGCAAGCGAATGAAAATGGGGGGCAAGTGAAATTTTTCAGACACTAGCAGGTCAATTTGACCATTACAAATTGGCGTATGGCGTAAATGGGGAGATTTCGACGAAGAGTTGGGCGTGGGTGGGGAAGGTAATTTAATGTTCCACCTGTTAAGTATGGTATGATTGGTTGGACGTACTTGTTGCTGACTGACTCTTGGAGATAAGGTTCTGGCTATGGCGTCAGCCCATAGAGAAGAAAGCTAACCATCAAGGTTGCTGTATTCGCCATGATCAAAGTGCCCGCCCCTGACTGCCAGCGTCGCAGCTGCCAGCTCTTTTTGAGTATATATAAAAGGGATGAAGATTCGGTGGGGTTGCAGAAGAGACTGGTGGTGATCCTGTGCAGAGTCCAAAAGGTACAAAAGCCCGAGTTCGGAGACAGCGTCGTGGTAGTTGAACGCCAAGAGGACCAGCGACTGGATCGTTCCAAACGGTATAAACTCACACAACAACTCTTCGACTTTCTCCATTATAAACAAAGCTGAAACGTTCCTATTATCGCTTATTTACCTTCCATCTAGAAGCCTTTCAAAGTATACTTTGTCTCGTCTTTCACGTCTACAACGTCTAGTACAACGCGTCGTTAACAAGGCTCCCATCAGACACACGGAAAAAAGGTACGATATTCTCAAGGTGATTTTTTAGGGAAAAATCCCATCTCTTGTCTTTCCCCAAACCGGGTAACGAGCTTGTAACAATTATTATTTTGTTCAAGAATTCCGGCTAGAATTACCACAAGTCTTGATTAATCACCGCTCGTTTTAGCTCCTAGTGAGAATCAGGTTTCATAGAAAAAAACTTTCTAATTTTTGTGGTTGGATAAAACTTTCTCTTGTCTTACCCCATATCGTCGTCATTATTTTTCTTCACACGTCTCCCGCTTTCACTTTTCGCCGCCCTCATTCAGACTTCCGAATGATGTTTTAGCTTTCATTAGCACCTTTTTAGTAAACGGATGTTTACAGAAATATAAAAACGGCGTTGTATTTTTGTAATGGTCGGCTGACGTGGAATCTTGTTTCATTTTAGGTATTCAGTATCCATCATGGTTCAGCTAACAATTTTGTGCCTGTGCCTCCCAACGCTCTTGCTGGCAGCCCCAGTGGAAGACGCAATCAAACAACAGGTACGTGACAGGATCTTGTTGATTTTCTTTACAACTTTTTCTTTCTCACTCAAAAGTACAGACACTATATATAGTCGGAAGGCTTTTGTGAAACCATGTTTCAAATAATGTATCGGTATTTTTGACGCAACTAGAAATTTATTTGAAGTATATTTATATGCTTGGTATAGACGGAACTTGTACATTTTCTTGTGAATACGGATGTCAGGTTGACATTGAATTATTCATGCATAAATGGCTTTGGCTTTTGATCAGCCAAGCTTACCTGGCTCGTGCATGTGTATAATGAGGATTCGAAATATGAGAATCCAGTGATAGAAATACAATCAAAATTATTGTGAGACTGAAGCAAAGGAAGTAGTCGTGCTAGAACAAAATATAATTGTTGCCTATACCAAGGCAATCTCAGCCGAGACAATTTTGAAAATACAGTCGCCTTAAGGCGATCGGCCTGTGATTTCCGACGGATTATTGGGCTGTTGAAAACGACAAAACAAGCACGTTTCGTCCTCGATTGAGCAAACAAGGTAAAATAAGAATTGCAAGGTTTTCTAAAGGGCAAGGTTTGATATATATAATTCAATATATTTGAGCAGTTTGATAACATTATTTTCTAACGAGTATCGAGGGACTAGAATAACGAGGCGGGTAGTTGGGGAAATTATTATTGTTACCTGCTAGCCCATATACGATAATAATGTCTATATTGAAGTTTAAAGGTTCAATTCCAGTGTGATTCTTGTAAAGTTGTTACGTTGGTAGACAGATCAGACGTCATTCAATGTCTATTACAGTATCATAGACTTTTTCCGTGGAAAATTTGTGGGTTTGGTTTGTACTACTTCACTTTACCAAAAACGACGGCTGACGGACCGTAATAAGTTGTCAGTCATTGTTAGGCGGTGGAGAAGGAAGGAGAAAATGCTGGAAAATTTTCAATGAAAAACCCGGGTATTGTGGTAGCTTTTTAAAGTATCTGCTTGACACGAGGCTAGGTTTGTGAGTAGAATTGGTGGCCTTGATTTTCCCCGGAAGCGTAGCAAAAATTGTTGAGAGTGAGACGGATAGCGAGAGTAGAATATCAGAATCAGGGCTGCAACATCAATTATTTAAAGCCTTGAAGAAGCCATGGAATGATGATGGTTTTGGATGGGTGACTGGAATTAAGCATTGACTGATCTGTGGCGTTGGGATATTGAATTGCTATTGGACTTGCTCGATCCACCTTTTACTTATCGTAGCAGAAGCGGTAGCGGAAGAATGAGTTTTTAATATGAGTCGGGCAGGACATAATGGCAGGAAAGTAAGGTTAGATCAAGGTTATCGAATCAGGATAGTATTTCCGTTTTTCGCAAAGTAGATTTTGTTTTAGCAAATATTAGCTGGGCGAATGGATATTGTGTGGAGGGATGCACATGATGGAAACAGCAAACTCTGACGAGAAAAAGAGCTACTATTTCCAGTTAATTCTGTAGACGTTGTTTTCTGCGGGAATATGTTGAAGAATCTACTGGCGACAGTGGTTAAATTTTTATGAGACTTCATCTTGAGGGACTATTAGAAGGACATTTCCACTCTGCAAATTGCTCAAGTTTCCCAGGTAGCGTAGGAAAGTAAAAGAGCTGATTCTTAATGCAGGAGATGGATGTATACATGTGTGTATATATTTGCTTTTTGCAGAAATTGCCCAAGATGGCAATGGGTTAGTTATTGGACAGGGAAGTTGGGATAAATACCTGGTTTCTTGTTTTTTGTTAGAGGGTGTAAAAGGGAAAAGTAATTACTATGGGGTCGCGGTTAAGCTATGGGAACCACAAGAACAAGAACTCGTAAAATAAATTAAATTTCCCTCCTGCAATTCCGTATTTTACAGACGTTCAATAGATACTTGTGTCATGTTCCTTGTTGTTGTTGTGTAGGAGGAGGGTTGCGAATTTTGTGGGTGTAAAATTTTTGAAACAAGTAGGCAAAACTACCTGTCGTAAAGGAGATGCAAGGGCTGTTTTGTATGTCACGAGATAAACTGGTTAGTGGCAGGTTGGTCGGTTTTAGCAGTGCATATACCTGCTCTCGCTGAAAGTGTTATCCTGGCTGAGACAAGCCTTCTTTTGCTTTAGGGATTTCGGGTGAATTTGTGTCGACGAGCATATCGGAAGAAAGTTTTGGGCAAGGAGATAAAGCAAAGGGATGCTGGCCATGGGGAAAGTTAAACCGTTTGTTGACGTCATTGTGGCGCTGGCTCAGAGGCTTTTAAAGCGTTTAAAGCTGTTAAGGTAGATCTGTCAAGGTTGCAGCTTTTCTGATATGAAGGGTTGCCATATGAAACATATAACACAACTTTTGAGACAAATTAGTTTGTCATGAGGTTCTTCATGTGCTCAATAAATATATATATGTGTACTTATTGTTTCCGGCCCTGCGGTCTTATCAAAAGTTTGCACAAACTTGGGAAAGAATCATGTTGAATTGTTTAGAGATATTTATCAATAAAAAGTTCTCACGACGTATCAGAAGAGGTAGCGGGACATGCAGGGTTTCAGGAAAAAAATCTGGCTGGTTGAGAGCGTGGGAAAAAGTTGCAGGTAGCTGAAAGCACTTTCACCGTTGAGACAGTTTTGTTGTAGAGTTGAATTGAAGATAATGTGTGTATCAAAAAGTTGTTTGCGGAGAATAGCCGTGATGCATGTACCAAAAGCCCTGCTTCGTCATTCAAGCAAAGCAAAAGTGATTTTATATGTTTCTTTAGAAAAAGTTGAACCAAGGGTTAATCACAGAAAGTTGATTTTTTCGCTTTCAAAAGTTGGCCAAAAAGTGTTTCTTTTTTTTCTTTCGCTAGTTACACACCCAAAGTCTGGTGTCGTCAAGTTGTTGCTATATAGTTGCAAGATCTCCTTTTAGTTCGTTAGCCTTTCAAAAAGAGATTTTAAAATGACACATTACATTGCTTTTTGGTGGGCTGGAGTGGAGGACGTTGGGAGATGATAGTTTTATGATTGCCGATTCAAAGAATCTGTGTCATTAGACAGAGCGGAATCTGTGAGTGAGGGAAAGGATCCAGGAGAAATAAAACGCAAGCGTATAAGATGGAACCCTTAAAAATGAATATCCCTAGTAAATGATATATGAACTTTAACAAAATAATAATTTGTAATTATTATTAATGTTACTTTGTACTTTTCAAGAATATTATTATTAAGTATTATTAACTACTATGACTTATGTTTTCCCTTTCATGATTTCTGGGCCGTCGATTAACTCGCTACAGGTCCACTTTTGGAAATGTTTTTTATGCCAACAGACAGAGGATAGCGTCTAGTTGTGCAAGGCACGTCTCTTTTTTGTTTCCGTGGACCAGTTTAAAGCAATTGACATTTAACGGGTCTTTTGTGGTTCATTTTTTGAAATTTACGTTGGAATTAATTCACCATGTTAACACAAAGTGT
>JAQGBJ010000149.1:0-61171 GCA_034698345.1 Sphaeridia pumilis
AATAAGGCATCCACCTCCACACTTTGAGGTGGTGCAGCCGGAAGATAGTTGCTCCAAAATACATTGTAATACATAGTTCGTAATACTAACATATACCTTGTGAGTTGTGAAAATTGAAGAGGCGAAAGCCTATATCAATAAAGCGAATTATCTTTTATCTATGTGTGGGCATCCAGCTAAAAAGTTATCCGTCCAAACGGTTTTTAAATTAGCCACTCTTTTTTAAGGTGGCCAGCAATGGGGTTGAGCGAGGTATTTTGGTCGGAAATTAGGATAAGGTCGAGACGGGCACTCCTGTGCCTTAAGGGTCCGTGACGGAATTTTCAAGGAAAAATGTAATGTAAGCTAGTGAGGGTTTTGACGGGCAAGAAATATTGTGGCAATAATGTAGTCTGGTTACGGCTAATTCTGATGCTGTACTTCTTACGTAAACTTGCTGACTTTGTTTGACTGACAGACTAAAAAGAGCCATTAGGTTGAGGGTGCTGCTGCTGTTTGCGTTGAGTGTTTCAGAGAAGACTGCATCGCCACTTGGGCTGCTGATAGTGAGGCAATTATGGATGTGGACCGATACAGGGCTTGGCAGGTTTGGGGTGTCGTGAAATGGGAAGGACGTGGACGGTTATGTGATGCGATGGGAGTACTTGACTCCAAGTGGTTATTGAATGTCGCTCCGATGGCGGCTTCCAAGTCCAGTGGCTGGCAGAGGACAAACGAGCCCTTGTGTTCCGTAACAAGGACGTGGTTGACGCTAAATGAAAATTTTGTAGGGTGAGGCTGGAAGAGGAGATGGATTTATGACGGAAAGTGACGAGTTCTGGGAAAGTAAGAAGGACGAGGAATAAGTGACATTTCTAGTTGGAAGCGGCGACGACGCTTGGTTTGTTGGGATAGGTTGGGAAACTTGTTGGTTCAGTAGAATTATCTTTATGACGGGTTGTTAAAAACAAGCTGGTTGCAAACAACCGGGATATTGTTACAGAGACTCTTCTGGAAAAATCCAAAGTAACGGTATTTGTCCCGTCTGTCAAACGTTGGTTTATTTTTGAACAGCAAAAGCTAGTTCAGGTTCGGGAACGTCGTAGATATGGTGTCTTGAATCAATGCTGAAAGAGCAAAGTAGCTGCGTGTATTTTATTACGTGGGACGATTATGATAATGGAATGGCGAATTGGACAGAGGTCGAGGGTGGCGAAATGTTTGTGAAGGATGCAGGTGATGCGTAGGTGAAATAAAAATGTTATGACGTTGATGACGATATTAATGAAAAGTGTAGCAGTAGGCCATGTAATGAGAATGACGAAGACGACGTGGACGGACTTGAAGTGACGGATGTTTGTTTGTATGTAAACCGCACAGTGTGATTAGAGCTGAAAAGAAGGATAAAAGGGATTGTCGGTCGGCAATATGAGGTTGTGAGTGACTGAAAAGAAATTTGTAAAGATGTAGACCGAGGATGACGTGAGGATGACAGGAGAATGTGATTTTTAATGTGCTTCTTGGTCTGTGTGATATCATTTGATTGAAGGTAGCAGTGGCAATGAGGTACAAACAGGACAATCAAAGCTCATATCATTTTCGAAATTATCCTGCTTTGCAATTTTGTTGGGGTTGTTCTGATTTACACGAGCAATCAAAAATCAGTGTTCTGAATGTTGTACTTTGATCTCTCCTCGACTCCAGTCTGAATATATTTTATTTGTTGATCATTGAGCATGAATCTAAAATATACTCTTGTTAATTACAGGTAAGCAAAAGACGACTTCTTTATCTCGTGGAACACAACATTTTACTGGACGGCCATTTTGATAGCAAAGGGAATCTTTCGCCATTCACAGTAAATACTGATGCTTGCCAAACCAAGTGAACGGAATAACGGCTATGTGAACACAGGTTGGATATTTTACATGAGGATGACGACAATAAGTATGCTGCATAAATAATTATGTTGGTGTAACAGAATGGGGAAAATGAGGCCAGCATCGTTGAGCGAGCGTCTCTCGTGATCTTGTTTGTATTGTTGTGGCCTTTGAAGGGTATCGTGTTAATAATTTGTAAAGAAAAACAAAATTATGGGAACCGAGCAAACATCGGGAGCGAATTCATGTAAGCATAAAATTGGCTCGTGTTTTGCCAGCTACGTTTGCTGTGCGATGAGTTTTTGTTGGGAAGTTGGGTTACGTAGCGTGATTCTGAATTGAATTGTGTGAAAGAGTTGAAGGGAATTCGGCGTTTTTGTTTGAGGATAAAGAGTGTGGTGAGTTGATGACAAAATTGTGAGTGGCAAGTGGAAGTGATGACAGGCGGAATTGTTGTTGCTGGTCTTTGCTCCTGTTTTGCTACACAGATTGATTGTTGCGTTATGAGAGAGGAAAGGTGAGGGGAGGAGCTTGGTTAGTTGGCTTTCTTGAAGATCAAAGGGTTGTTGCAGATTTGGATGTGGTGCATGGGAAGACTGAAAGGCGGCGCGTATCATTTCTGCATGGGAAATAACAAGTAAGAATGACGTAAATGACGAAGTCGAGGGTGGCTGACGGATGGAAAGATGGATTCGAAATGTAAAGCACAATTTGTGTGGATTTGAACTCACGCAAGGGGAACAAAGTGGATAATGTGTTTGTTTGCTCGTGTGCTAATTGTTGTTGAGTTTTGCATGGAGCTGAGCCATGGGAGCACGCGATGATCTTTGCGATGGGATCAAATGGGTTCTTGTTGTTTTCCGAGCAAATGACGACGCTGGTTTTTCAGTCAATGACGCTTTGTTGCCCGCTCCAAGTTAAATGGGATGGAAGGGATGTGGGCGATTGGGAAGAAATGAACCGATGCAGCGATTTACAAAGTAAAGGAGCAGCGTTTGAAAGTGAACTGCAAACGGGTAGCTTTTTCATTGAATTTTGGGAAAGTCAAGGTTGGAAAAGTCATAGAAAAGAAAGCTAATGAGTATATAGTTTGGAAAAAAATTGACGGTTTTTTATGTGGGCGGAAGGTGATGAGAAATGCAATTTGTTAGATTGATATGAATTATTTGGGAATAAATGCGGGGCTGTAATTTGAATTGGCAATTAAATGTGGAGACAATTCAATTAAGTGAAACGTCAAAACTGAAAGGGTGGTTGAAGTAGAAATTTTGATGGTATCGTCAAGTTCGGTTGGAATGCCTTCCGGTATTTGTGGTGACGATTAAGTGTGCTAACGATGGGCTGATGCGAAATTGTTTGTAATGATGAATTGTGTCGAAGTGCCGATAGAAGGGAAGTTGAAGCCGCCGCATTGTAGGGTAAGTAGAAGAGCGGCGGGTGGGTAATTGAAATTGACTAAACAAGGTGATCAAGTGAAGGACAGGAAGGAAATGAGGTGAGGATGTGTCGTTCGCCATCGGTGTCATCGACGATGATTGAGTGTGGATTAGTGGGATGTGGCGATCAATTGATTGATGCGGATTTAGAGTTGAATTCTCGTTGAATTGCGTGGGAGTAAAGATCGTCGCAACGGAACTTTATGGATGCTTGAAGCAAGACAGTTTTGAGATGATCATCATTTCTCATGTCCAGAAGCTTACCAAGAAGATGAATGACGAATTGTTTTCTGCCGGGTCGATTAACAATTAGGTGCAACCTAAAAAGGAGTTTTAATTTGGTTTAAATGGCTTTCGATTCAGGCCAGTAAAAATGTATTTAAAGGGCATGATGCGAAATTGTGCTTCCGAAATATTTTTCAAGTGGCGGTTCTTTATTAGAATGAAGAATGGAAGATCAAATGGATCTTAACGTCACATTGCCAATCGTTCGTTCAAGTATATGTCTTTTTGGATTTGGAAACGTGTGGCTCAAAAAGTTAGGTAGCAAAATTTCCGTTAATTTGATTTTTTTCAGTCCATCGGTATGTATTGTGAACGGATTTCAATTTGATGTTCTGTAATACATAATAGGGCAACGAACGACGATTTGCCAGTACAAATTAAACGTAGGCGTTACATGTCATATGAAACAGAAGTGGGAAATTATGAACGTTAAAATACAGTGTTTTGGCATGTATGGATGAGCTTGGACATTGATGAGTTGGAATGGAAGACAGTACATAATCGCAGGGTGAATATGGTGCGAATTATCAGGAAGCATACATACAAACAGTGTAGAAACACGGCAAATTTGAAAAATTAGCAATCAATTTGCAGTTGTTCGGGTGATGAGGAGTGTCTCAATTGTGTTTCGTCTACTATATATAGCTCAGAAGCAAACTTTACAAGTTTAATTTAGGTAAATGATTAAATTGCCGCTTGTCCGCAAGAAAGTAATGTCATAATGAGGACAATTGTATGTAGGTAATGAAAAGGATACAGGACAGGAGAAAGCATTCAAAGTTAAAGCCACTCACTGCAGGCGGAAAAATATTTGTTCAGCCGTATGCGAATGGAGAAAGCAGCGGCCGGGGTAGAAAGCAACCTTGTACCTTTTCGAGAGCTGATGAGTGCGATAATGGTAAATTATGTAATGTACAATGTTCAGTACAAATATTGCGGAGTATGACTGGATTGTGCATACTGAATTTGCGGTTTTGGTGGTGGCGAATGAGTGAGCAAGTGAAAGTTGTGATAGTAAAGAATGTGTAATGTTGGGTGATGTTGGATCGATACAATATCGTTAAATTTATCGTATGGGAGGCTCGATAGGTGGTTGGAGGAGCGGGAAGTGAGCGAGAGGAGGACTAGGCCGGATGGAATGGAATCAGGAAGCGTATGAGGCATAATGGAGACAGACTTGAAGCGTGACTAGAGCGAATGTCAACAACAAATCGCATTGAGCAAGTAAGGTGAATGCCTAAGTATGTTATGTTCAGCCGTTTAGACAGTCCGAACCATGTGTATCATGGCGTGGAGACTTTTTGGCGAATGTGTCGACTGGATGGTCTTCCACAGCTGATATTTGTTGCTGGTGATGCATTTAAGTAGGTCACTTGCGCTGTAGTGTTGTCGTTCTTTCTTTGGATGCTTGTGGACAATGTTTTCCATGAAGATTGGGCCATGGAGTCCCGGTGTTGAATGAGTTGCTGAAGTTGGAACTCAGAAGAAACGACATTTTTTCGGGCTGTAGACACATCCAGTCCAGTATGAGAAACAACTTGTAAGAATTGAAAAGCATTGATAGTTGGGGTGAGATGGAGGAATACATGACCAGAAACCATTTTTCGGTTGGGCAGGCGATATTTTATTATTAGCTATTGCTGTACCACAAAATGAATAAAACAGAACGAGAAAGTTGTTGTGTTACGAGGGTCTGATTCCTCCCGTGAAGCTATACTTTGTCTCATTGGGTTTGTCTGATTGTGTGGGGATGGAAGTTGAGTTGAATGAGGGGTGAAAATATGTGTCATTTGAGTTCCGAGTGTCCTGTACTTACATGATGTGTGTAAATGTGAAACGGAGCCCGTCGTCAGTGGAGGGACAAGGAAAATGCCCGCTAAAGCAGATGCGGCTGTTGTTTAGGGGAAGTGGGTGGGAGATGGATGGATGAATGTCTGAGTGATCGGAAGAGGGATGGCCGATGCCGGAACATTTACCTACAGACAACACCTCATCCCGACTCCAAGGCAGACTGAGTCACATGCAGTTGAGTGCCGAATCGGTCGGTGGATGAAGGAGCCCGACAAGGGGGAATCGACTGGATTGATGGCAAATGGATTCAAGTTTATGAGGGAAACTTTTAGTGTCTGCTTGCTGACTCGGTGATGAGGGGAGAAAAATGGACAGTTGTTTGGTAAAGTGAGGAAAGCCTTGTATGTTTTTCGCCTCTTTTTCCCTACGCAGTGTATAGAAGGGGACTGACTGAATCCGTGTGGTCAGACTGGAGAAAGCAGAATAATCCATGAGCTTATGATAATGGAGCGTGGGATAGGTGGGCTGTGAATAAGAAAGGGATAAATGGCCGTCGTGGAAAAGTTGTCCGAGAACGGACATTAGTTAAAATTCATATGGATGGACGGAGATAGGAAGAGAGTGAATCAATGTAATGCTTAACTTTTTTCAGAAGCTCATGCGAGCAACTTGGGGAAACCGTTTCGGTGCTTACACAGTCTTGACTGAGTAAAAGTTTGTCATCGGGATCAAGTGTTGGGATAGCAAATAATAAAGTCAGAAGCTGTTTGAGAAGACTCGGTTTCATTGATGAAATTAAGCGGGCTTGCTGTTTGAGTGTATTGGCTCATTGAAAATAAAGCTGTGAGACCTGCAGGGGGACGCTTGTGGAAAAGGGTGCGGACCCTTTTGGACTCCGAAGGAAATGAGGGAAAATAGGCTCAAGTGTTGATTGGAGCGCTATCTAGTGTTGATTAGGATGATTGAGAGCGGTTATAGCGGGCAATTGAGGGCCTTGAGAAAGAGGTAAATTGACGGCATTGTTCTATATAATTGTGGATCAACAAAGTGCCATTGCAGGTGTGAGAGGGTAATGAAAGGAAGGAGTGAAAGAGTTGTTGTTGTTTTGAGTGAAGCGGAATGAAGAAAGGAGCGGCGAAGGATGTTTGGCGAGTGCCGGCGTGACATGTTGGAAACGTCATGTCATGAAAGCGGTGCGGTAAATCAATGAAGGGGAATGCGGGCGGGTAGAATGAAAGTAAAACGTGGATTTGAAGCTGTGAGGCACTACTGCACAGTTACACACTGGTTGAAAAGAGTTGGGTTTATGGGATGCAGCTCATACTGTTGGCGTTACAAGTTTTGGCTGACTGACTGCTACGAGTTGAGGTCGTGAAAGGAAGCAAATGACGTAGAAAGTATGGGCAGTCAGCGGAGGTTTTGTAGAGGCAGCAGATCCGCAGATATACTCGAGACAGAGGTTGCACGGATGGGAAAAAGCTTTGGGTCGTGAGCTGTGATGCGGTGTTATTGTGAAAGTGGTTGAATATATATCCGTGTGTTGGCTGACTGGATATTTGTGTTGGCTGGCTGTGGAGGAAGGCTAAAGACATTGGACGGTCGGGTTAAAGACGTGTGCGCCGAGGAGAAGATCAATGCAAGAAAGAAAAGGCAGAGAGAAAAGCAAGCAGGCAGAGGGAGCGAGGCTAGTGGGAGAAAGTTGGAAAAGTACGAGGAATATACAGATATTATGGACGAGATATACGTGTGTGGTTAAAGGCATGTTTTCAGTAGGCGTCGGTGGTAGGTCGTGAACGACCGGGAATTTGGAATCGCCGTCTGATGATTCGGCGGGATGATGTGATGGTGGCAGGCTTGACTCGTCGGTGTCTCTTTGCCGACTTTTATGTGTTGCTTCTTTGAGCGGGAGACGAGGCTGATGGCATGGGAAAGTATCCATCCGTCGCCCGTTGTTTCTCCTTCCTTTCTTGCGCTCCAGGCGAAAAGTAAGTAAGAAAGATTGTTCAAGTGGAGGCGGCGGTGGGGTGGGGAGAACACAAAGTAGAAAAGAAGCAGATTATGCCGCGCTCGCTTGCTTCGAGCAAGGAAAAGGTTGGATGCTTCGGCTGGGGATTCAAGTCCATGTGACGCTAGCATACTTTACTTTTAGTTAGTCTCCGCCAGAAATGCGAAGAAGAAGAAGGAACAGAATTTGCTCCAAGGAATGGAACTAGTGAATGTGCTGGTCGATATTTTGTTACAAAGTTTCGCTAGTCGGAGGAAGAACAAGTGGATGTTGTGGCTGATGCCAGTTGCAAGGAAGGAACCAGAAAATATGTGGATTCTTTAGGATCGCCAAAAGCTGTCTTTTGGAAAAAACAAAAGAGCGAAATTTGTCTCCAAGACCCGAAAAAATGCTATGGCCAAATAGAAAGTATTCAGGAACTAGAGATCATGGAAAGATGAGTATCTTTGATTTAGAAGGGAAAAGGAGGCGAAGGGGCATAAGTTTGATTTTTTGAGGGATTTTTTCATAATTTCTAAATTGTTTGTTACTCGTATATTAAACAAGGACGGAAGACAAAGAGATGATTTGTCGGGGATGCGAGCTGATATTGTGGTGTGGGTGGACTTGTGTTTGAAAAAGTTGACAAGTCGAGCTATGATGCGGAGAGGCGAGACGGGTCGTGGGGAAGGAGAAAAGGGCGAGGAGATGGAGGCGGGGCTACGAAGCTCGAGGAGATCATGAAGGATGCATGTAAATGGGGAAAGTGAATAGGTAGAGAACAAGTGGAAAAGTTGGGCGAATAAAGAAGGAAATGGTAAGAATATCAGTGGGAGAAGAGCGAGGTTAAAGGATCTATTGTCCCTGACTGCGGTAACGGGAAAGGAAAGAAGAAGAAGACGCGGAAGAGAAAGAGCGAGAAAGAAGGAGATATACAGGCAAGTGGGAAAAAGTTAAGTGTGGATGGAACGGGAAGGAGACGACCAAGATGGTCGTGAAGAGGGCAAAAGTTAAGGAAAGAAAGTCGAGGAATGCGGCGCTGGCGGCGGGAAGAATGAAAGAGTGTGAAGCAGGAGAATTAGCAGCAACCAGCAAAGTTGTGGCAGCCAAGACCAAGAAGAAGAAGAAGGAGGAACAAAGCAAGAAGCGGCAAGAAAGAATAGGTGAAAGTCAAGCTTAGCAAGATTGCCCGAGCATTATATGGTGTTATTCTAATAATGACTCGTTTACTCTTATGTATATATATATACACAGAGGCTGGAATGGAAGGAAGAAGAGAAAGTTCTTTGCCTCTTGGCTGCCTGAAAGCAAAGAAGCTGTACAATGTTAGGTTTCTTCACAAGTAGCATATAGGCTTGTGATTGTGATGTTTTTACGGATTTGACTTGTCAAATCCGCAGTTTAAATGGCCTGACTATTGGATCAGGCGGCAAAAGAACAACAGTTCAAAAATGCATGTCTTTTAAAGAAATCTGGTGAAACGAGACGAGGCTGTCTGCGGCAAAAGAAAACACAAGTTTTTACGATGGTCACGCACGGCAGAGAGGGCCAAGTTATTTTCGAGAATATTTAATCAAGAGCTACTATACGAGCCGACATAAGTTGGTCAAGGATGTAGAATCACAGTGGGCGCTGGAGATCCATTTGGGCAGGTGAGGACGAAGCGGGTATTTATGAGGTGGTGTTGTCGGCAGACGGGCAGCTTTGGAGGATGAGAATGAAACATAAGGGAATAGGGAAAGAATTGAGGGGAAGCAAGTTTCGGGGTTTATGATGCATCTGGCGGGTACGTGGCGGAGGTGGGGAGGCCACCGCCAGACTGCTTTGGTCTACAGACAAAATCAAGGGAATATAGCACATGGTTGACTACGTAGAGGAGGCAGTTTTACAGGATTAAGTTTCGACTTCTTTTTGGCTTTCCATGGCATGAACACGTACACAGGAGCAGGGCTTGACTACCGCGACGGAAGGGAAATTTGTCGGTGTCTGAGA
Source organism: Sphaeridia pumilis (assembly GCA_034698345.1). Lineage (NCBI taxonomy): Eukaryota > Metazoa > Arthropoda > Collembola > Symphypleona > Sminthurididae > Sphaeridia > Sphaeridia pumilis. Next base: position 9,348 of record JAQGBJ010000149.1, read on the forward strand.
GTTGTTGAGGTGGATGGTGGAAGGACGAGGATATTCTTGTGAGGGTGGCGGGCAAGGGGCCGACGACGAGTCGTTGTCGTGGCGTAGATAAAGAAAATGGATAAGTAAGTAAGTGGAGGACGGAAGGAGAAAGTCAGGCAGGCTGGAGAAGGCAAAAAGAGGAGCTGGAGGAGCAGCTGGAGCAGAGCATAAAAGGTAACACGAGCTGGAGAAAGTTGCAAACTTATTTGTGAAACATGGAAGATGTCAGAGAGCCTCTGACTGAGCTGCCTATGTAAGCCTATGTTGTAACGTGGAAGCGACTTGGCTTATTGGAATCGAGAACTCGAGTTGGCCACGAACGCATAGAGAAAGAAGCAAAAGAAGAGGACAAACTTTGTTTCTACTTGGCCAACTTTATATGCAGCCTTGGGCACACACACATATATTTTCAACCCATGTACACGTTCCTTGTTGGTCCTGCCGTGCACGCTTTCATGTAGGCTTTAGTCTTTTCTTTCTTGCACGTATGTATAACTTGGCTTGCTTTCTCTCTCTTTACTTGTGTTCCGCAATAGGGAATTTGTATGGAGGAAATCGGAAAAGTGCTGTGTCGGACTGACTAAGTTGAAGGTGGTTGGGAATAATTGTTTCTAATGCGGAGAGGACAGGTAGCAGGAGCTACAGAAAAGTAGGTATAGTCATGAACCTCCTTTTCCCACTCAAATCCTCCACTTGTTTTCTTGGCCGAGTTGCAAAGGTGTAGGACGAAAGTTCAAATGTCACTGTATGTACACAGAGTTGAACCTTTCTCCATATGCATCATCGTCAACCAAAGTAAGAAGAAGAGTGAAAGCAGTTGCGGCTCATCGCAGTGGTTTGGAAGCAGAGCCTCCAGAGCAATGGGCTGCCATGAGTGTTTGTAGAGGGCGTGCAGGGTTATAATTGGAGGAATTAGCACAAATGGCGATATGCAATTATTTTAATGCCGTCATCACCCTGCCAAAAATTTGTAGGTTTTTGTTGTTCGAAAAAAACATGTGCTACCCATTTTGAAATATATGCTAAGCTTGTAAAAAAGATTGAACCCAATTTGAGTTGACAATTTTTTAAAATGGCCGTTCCAATAAAATTTGTGTCGTTTGATGATGACACTGTCAGTAAGAATGGATTGTAAAAAAATTGTTGTTGTTTTTCCAGGTGAGCGGATGTTTTGGAAATCTTGGCGACAAAGAGGTAAAGGTTAAATGTTTGCTTGCTGAGGTGACTGTAATTAGTCGAAACGGAAGTAGTTAGGACAAAATGAAGATTGTTTATGAGTTGCGAGGTAGAAGGAAGTTGGATCAGCTGGAGTTGATGTGTTTTGAAGCGTAGAGTCATGAGCATTGGTATAAATTGTTAGAAAAATGAGTGCTTTGTTGAGAAGACATTTTTGTGTATTAAGCAAAGGAGTAGATACATTACAAGAAGCTAAAAATGGAATTAAATGTGTTTGTTGGTGAGAGTTTTGCAAAAAAAATAATGTTCAAGTATGGGCTTGAAGGGCTTGGCGAGGAAGTGAAAAGGAAGTCTTTTGCGAATTGCGAGGTTGAGTTGGTTGATGGCAGGTATGGAAGGAATGAAGGCTGTTGAGTTAACGCTAAGGATGGCGAAGACAAATGTGTTGCAAAATGCAAACAGGTGTGACAGTGACAGGTGGGATGGTTTCTAATGTATTTTGGTGTACATATTGGAAGCGTAGAGACTGACTGACCCGTAAGCGCTGCTTACGTCTGACTATGGGCTTAGATGTATACGTCACATGAATCGAAACTAATGCGAAAAGTTGGAGGTGGGACAGAGTGCAAGTGTGTGTACTTTATGGACGATGTATCAAAGCAAATGCTTGCTACAAGGAAGGTTGAGGATAAAACGAGGAGGCTGCTCAAGCATGGAGTGAACGTTGATCGTTAGTTGACTTGACTATCGTTGTTTATCAACTAAACTGATTTACTAAATGAGAGGAGCGCCGTTTACCTGTTGTCAAGGAAGAGAAGTTGCAATTTGTATTATATATAAGTTGAACTGAAGACGAGCTGCCGACCGACTGCAACTGATGCGTATATAATAAATTTGCGGCTAAAGTGGCACTGGGCACAGGTGAGAGACAAGCCGAAGACGCAAGGTCGTGGGGAAGGAGACTTTTTTACTGGATTTAATGGGTTTGAAGAAGAAGCAGAAGAAGAAGAAGGATATGGAAATGATTTTATGGCTGTTTTTAATCCCTGAGAACTGATTACGCAGCATGTTAACTTGGTTTTTGCCAATTCAAGTGCACTCCTTCTCATGTAATTGCATGCATTTTGTCGTTGACATGATTTATTTTTCTATCCACATGTAACGTGTAATGTGAGCTTGGTTGGGTGAATTCTGGAATTGTGGATGACGGACAAGACAAGGTGAGATAGGGGGACAGCAGGTGACTGGATTTGAGTTGATTCGGGAGGGAATGCGAATTTGCTTCCTTATATGCAGTTTCTCAGAATGGCAACATGCACGAGGTTGAGGAAAGGTGTGCTGATTGAATGTGTGTTACTGGGTTTAAAAAGAGAGGTGGAAAAGGAAGTCGGTTGTCTTGTTGTTGTTATATATAGAAGTTATGCAAGGCTGTTGCGAATTCTTGCCATGTACCTGCTGTGTATATGCGCATGTGTAAAATTAAATGAGGTTTACATGACGAAAATGTTGCTGAGGGAAATGACGGATGCTCGAGGTGATTTCGTTGCTGCTGAATGAAAAGGGAGTTAGTTGTGGGCTGCATATTGTATTTTGTAAATCTGTTGAAGCTTTATGAACGCCGTATAAAAATGAACGTGTTCTCATTGAGAGACTTTTGCTTTGCCTTGTTGCAGGGATGTTATAAATAAATACAGGTTCTTTATACACGTCTTGGAAGACGAAGAGTGGCGAAATGTGTTGGTGAACCAAGAATGTATTTATGAACCAAGAAGGAAAAATTGATAACTGTAGTCGGAGGAACTTGGTCAAGTTAAAATGTTGTTTTGAAAGAGGTCGATGATGATGATTTCATTTTTGGCTTGGCTTTGACGGCTACTATTGGGAAGCGTGTGGATGAATGCAGGGTTTTGTGAGAGACAGGAAGAAGCTGGGTGGGTGGTGAAACTGCTTTCTGTTCTGAGTAATAATTATTGTAAATGGACAAAACGATTTGTTTACGAAAAGCCCAATTAATTATGAGACTCGTGTGTAGAGGGAGTAGATGCAGTTTGACTTTTCGGCTAGTCCAAGCCTTGCCTTAATGGAGTGGAAGAGAGAGAAGGAATGAAACAAGTGAATTACGCAATATGATTCTTGCGAAGCTAACTGAATCATGTCTGCTCCTTGACTGACTTGGTTGAAGCGTGACAAACTCAAGTGAATTTAATCACACTAATTGCTCAACTATAAGGCACAAAAACTAGGGCTGTCTCAAGGGGGAGAGGCAAGTGTTTTTGAATGGAGGCCGGCTCTCACTGCCACGCTTCGAGTAAAAGTCGCCATAGTCTCCAAATATTGGGACGTTATCGAATAATGGCGGGAAAAAGTGATATTTATGAAAGGAGAGAAGATTCAATTTGTGGTCTCCAGGTCGATGCAGTTTCATGCGAATTTTGTAACAAGGTTGAGGGGAAATTGACGTTGTTTTGTCGTTGGCTTGCCAAATGAGAGATTAAGATTGGAGTTTAGGAAGAAGAAAAATAAAGGATTTTATCTGATTTTGCCATATGATAAGGTTCTAGCAGTGGCGTTGTAGTTGCGGAAACAGAAAATGCAGTAGTGGCCAGGGTTTCATGAATGGATTGCAGGTGGCGGAACGGAACAAAAAGAAACACGGGCTTTACGTTTATCATGCAAGACGAGGTCAAGAATTTTTGTCGGCTGTGATACAGACATCAAGCTGGTCTTGACGGGGGGAATTTGTAATCTGTTCTCACATGCTTTGTCTAAAAGTCGTTGTTCAATCGTTCAATTCGTTGAAAACTCAGTGAAATTGTTGAATAGGTCGGAATGAATATTGGTGATGGCGGCCGACTTGGACTTCTGGAGAGTTTGAGTGCGTTAAATATTATTATGCAATGCGGCTGTTCTTGAGCACAAGGCTAAACGTTAAAAATGTTACTTGTTGGACGTGTGAGTTGTGGGGAAGATGCGAATCTGGTGGATGGTGAGCGAGATAAATAAATGTGAGTTTCCATGAACGAGTGAGTACAAGAGTGAACGTTACTTTTGCCAATAAACAAATAAATGAGAAATTTCGCAAAGGAATGATACAGAAAAGAAGGTGTTGGCGTCATAAGACGGGTTGTTGAATGTATTTGTATCATTTGCTCAGAAAAGCGTCCGACGCTGCCGACGCTCAAGTCGAGGAGGTCGGAAGATGAGCTCCGATGTCTCGTCGACAGTATTTGTTTTTATCGATATGGAATTCCACGTACCTGTCCATCATGTGTGTATGGAATGGATTTTGTGGAGTGAATGCGTCGAGGTGATTTACTCTTTCCAGTCCAACTGAATTTATTCATGAAGGGCATGTTCGTCGTATTTATGAGGTTGAAGAATAGGCGAGAATACGGACGAGAATCTAGACTAGACGAGGAATCAATTGCAAAATGTGAATCCAACTCGTGTTATTCTGATATTCAATGATTGAACAAATAGCAACTGACTGGGAGGACGCGTCTATGAACTAGAAAACATTGTTCTTAGAAGGACGAAGAGATTGGCAAAAATATATATAGGCGACTTGTTTTGTAGAACAGGTGTCGGAGGCAGGGTATAAGTCGGAATTGTGTAAGGGATAATTGCGACGTTGGAAAGGGCAGGAAGGATATTGGCAAAGGTTGAAAGACATGGACTATTTCTGTTTATATAGAGACACGGACGGTAGACAGTGGGTCGTGCAGTTATATTCGTCAGAATATGCGAGTGGAAAAAGAGATTCAAGGGAATATGGATGGTGTGCGAAATGGGGAAATGGCAAAAGAGGGATGGCAGAATGTAGTTGATGTTATACATTATCTGATATTAGTTGTTGGCTTGTCGTCCTGTGTGGCAAACGAGAGATAAGTCAAGTGAGGACGCGACGAGGATTTGATGAAGAGCGCGTATTATGCACGCTCGAAGGTTGGAGAATTGTGTTGTAAGTAGTCAGTCGGTGAGCATAAGTGTATTTGGAAAAGACTTGGGAGCGACTAAGCGGTGGAGACGAAAGGCAACAGCGCAGCGTTGGAGGCTCAAGTGTTTGTGTATTTGACATGGGAACAGTTGCATATTCGAAGGAGAAGCATAGGCAGGAGCGCGAGCGTTTTGTTATGTCAAACGCTGCTTGCATCTGACGAGGATTGGATTGAGGAGCGAGCGTGGCGGCGATTGCCAAGACTAGGAGGCAAGTTTGCAAACGTTGTTGCCGTAGTTGGCTTTGAACAGTGGAAGCGTGCGAAACAAGGTTATATACTGCAGAAGCGAGAGCGGCTCAAGGAAAAGGGCTTCTATTTAATTTGCACTCCCGACAGGAGCCTCAATGACAAGAGTTTGTGCGGCATGAGTAAATGACAGGGGTCACTCGAATGAGCTGAGTCGAGAAGAAGACGAAGAAGAAGAAAAAGGGCCCTGTTGCAGCTGTGGTGTCGCAATATTAAATGTGAGACTGTTTCCAAGGAGCCGGCATACTTGGACGATCCTTGAGAATTGTTTTGGTGATTTACAAAGTTGTGTTGTTGGTCAATCGAAAATATCTCAGAGACTGATTGAATGACAGCGAGGAATTGTTGATCCAGGTCAGCAAGTGGATGTTGAGTTGGTGAGCAAGTTGGAAGCGGCGGGAGCCGAGCAAGCGGTTGCCGTGCGGTGAAAGCGCTGGTGAGGATCGCTCCAAGTGAGGAGAAGTGAGAATAATTCGTGGAAAGAGAGTGAAAGTTAAGCTCGGATGCCGGTTGCGTAACGGAACGAGCTTTTGAGAGCTTTTGGCGTGCTTGCTCTGCTGTAACGGAAAAGCAGATTTTATGTTCCATGTTCCTAATGGCCGATGGAGGTCCGAAACTGTGAGCTTTTGAATGAAGCAGGTAAATGGCAACAAACGTGGAAATAAACAACAGTACCTCGAGTTTTGTTGAGGCTGACTGATTGTGATTTGAATGTACCTAATGGTTAGGTAACTGAATGCCAAGTTTCTGTTTGGGTTAAGCAATAAGGCTAGCAAGGTGATGAGGCCGCGGATTTGAGGTTATCTATACAGGAAAAGGGTAAAAGTTTTGAACCAGATTTGAGATAAACGGCGCGAACTTACTCCCAGCCAGCCAGCAGCTCAAGGTTTTGACAAGATCGTGGAATGCTCGGTTTCAGACGGTTTATGAATCATCAGATTTTTGACGTTTAAGCAAGCTGTGAGAGCGTTGCGTAATGGAGATTTGGATTCAGGGCGACAGGAAGAAAGTCGAGTGTCGGTCAGACTGATTGGGAGACGAGGAGATTGCGGGGAGGAAATGTGTTTTGAAAACAGCTGATTCTCAGCAGGCGGCGGGAGGAGAAAGCAGCAGCTTCTCGGCTGGCGAAGGCGTTTGTAGAGACCAGAATCAGATGACTTACTCCTACACAACTTTCACTGGAACACGACTACGTCAGAGTAGTAAGAAGCGGATGGGGTTGCATCACTTTGCCTTCTTCGAAGGATGTGGTCCACATGTTGTTCTTGGAAGAGTGAATTCGAAACGTTATGACTTTGTCCAGCCGAGCGGAGGAAACGTTGTGGAATGTCCTAGCGTCATGTATGACGTGATTCAGATTCTGAGGTAGTTTTTATCGGGAGTTAACGTTGTGGCCGTTTTGATGGCAAGTCTGAAATCAAAGTTAGGATATTTCAGCTGGAAAAAGTGTATTGTCATAGTGTGAGAAAGGTGAGACCAAGTTAAATGTCAAAACAGAGGAGGGAGTAAGTCACTAAACGTTGAGTTGTGGCAAAAAAGCGTGAAAGCGTAGGTGTTGATAGTTTTGCTGGTTGTCGATGCGAAAATGAGGTAGAGGTTGGCTGGATGTAAGAATGGACTTCTGGAAAATTGTTGCGGTGGAGCATGAGGTGAAGTGGATGTGGAAGGAGGAAATATTCACGCTTTGGGGGAGACAGTATCGAAGAAGGTGATTGAAATGAGATGCGTGACAAAAAATGTTTTAACGTTGTGAAGCGACCTCCGGTTAACCTTCAATCAGCGAGAGCTCGCAGAAAGTTGTTTGTTTCTGTCTGCCGTTTCACAGAGTGTGCGTCTATGTTTATTTCAGAGCCAACGCGGAGCGGAATACTCAACAAGTAGACTCGACTCGCGTAACCATGTTCATGGCTCTTGAGTATGAATAAATTCAGTTAGTCGTCAAAAGACGGAATAACAGTCAATTACAGAGGAAACTAGCGCAAATCTCGGCACAGGATGTTCAGACAAATGCCTTGCAAAATGACAATGATCTGCACGTTCAGGTCCAAGAGTCAAATTGGCAAAATGTTGGATCTCTTTCCGTCCTCCACAATGTTACTCTTGTATATAAACGTGACAGTGTTTTGTTACTCCAGCAATGGCGTTTCCAACACTAAACTGTCCGGAATATGGCTGGTTTCACAGAATGAGTAAAATACGGACTGTGCAGAAAGTGTTTTGGTCAGCTATCAGTACAGCTCTCAGTCAGTCACAACAAAGATACATAAATGTCCAGTTTGTGCCGACTGAAATTGTTGACAATAACTTATTTGTAACACAAAGGTTTGCATGAAATGGCTGATTAATTTGTGTCCAAGGTTACAGCCTGACTGTGAGTTTGCGCGAAATCGCCTTTAGTTAATGAAGAATCCTTATAGAAATTTTGTTCCGAAATTTTGTAGTTTTATTCAGTTCTACAAAATCAAATGGGGAAGAAATACGTAAAATAGGGATTGTTGGATAAGATGACATTAGTTACAACTAGGGGAAGGTCAAAGCGTCACAGCTTTCAGCCTTGTCCATGTAGTACGTCGTTTAAGTTTGGCTCCATGACCTTGTTTATTTTGTTTCGTACGAACTGCGGAAAACTTTGAGACGATTATAATATCATAATCGTCTGTTCTTTCGTATTAGGTTTGTGCGGGGTGATTTTGAGTGAAAAATGCACAGATACATGACTGGTACAGTAGCGCGGGAGTAAAATATGGCAGAATCATAATACAGATTGGAGTTTCCAAAATATCGTGAATTGAAATCTCGGAATTTTGGGCGAAAGACTGTAGTAATAAGGATAAGTGACAATGATTAAGGAAATGGGTATTTTTTAAATTTCTGTTGATAACTGTATGTTTGACACTCCAAACTTTCAAGCTTTGTCAGCTGGTTCTTTTTTAGTTTCTAGTGGCAAAAGTGGAGAATGGAAACACAGGTGAAAATAGGGGTTGGATTGTGTTTTCCAGGCAAATAAAAACTGGTTTGGTGTAAACAAAAAAGTGTGAGAGTTTACATAGTAAAATTAAAGTAAATGGAGCTGTAATTGCTAGAAATAATGTGATGTGTGGTTTCCTTGATTTTATGATGCAAGTCCTTGTAGCGTAGTTACTTATGTTGGGAAGAAGACGTGTACAAAGAATTGCATCACTTCAAATGCATGTCGTTATAAGCAGCTTTGGGATGCATTTGAAAAGTAATGACATGAAATTGAAGAAAAAACGAAAATTGTTTGAGGGAGGAATACGTAAACGGGTCAAATGAAGTTTCATCGATGTCATCAAGTTAGGCTTGGAAGTACTCAATTCTGTGCAGTCTAAAATATTGAGCCGACCAACGAAACATTCTGTCGGGTTGACGTCAAACTTTAGAACCGCAGCTTTCTCAGTCAGAAGAAAAATATAGTGATCCTAACCCAGGCATGCTGTCAATTAACACATTTGAAGGTAGCAGAGTAGGTACATTTATACTTGAAATTGAAATGCACGTTTCATAAAAATACATTTTAAAATAGAGGTACTTACAAGAGAGTTGTGCAACAAACGTTTTGTGACGCTCGTCCTAGTTGGAAATCAGGCCTAAAAGGGGTTGTTCAGTTGATGTCTTATGTTGAAAAAGGTTCAGACTTTTGTTCAGTGCTTTTGTCAAAATCTTTGGCAAACTGACGCAGTCAATACGCAATGTTGACATGAACTTATATAAGCAAAGCAACCAACCAAATTAGAACTTTAGCCAGAAAATTCATCATTTTGGCAATGATAATTAATATTTGTGATTTTGTTGTTCTTGCAGATAAATAGACTGAGGGCCGGCGAAGTTGTGCCTCTGGGCTAGATTCTAGCGTGGAGAATGCAACCGGCAACGGTCAACGGAATGAATCCTATGGGCAAAATGCCACCGCAAAGGTGAGTTGATTTTAAAGCTTGCTCGTTTAAATATCGTTACTTCTAGCGCAACAGTTCCAAAAAGTGCTCAAGTTTGCTTAAATACTGTGAATGCAGAAAGTTGCAAGAAAACGCATGGAAATGACGAGAATTTTCCCAAGGTTACGAACACGAACTGAACTTACAAACTGTAATTTATATCCCTGCGTTTGAAGAACTTAATATGGACGTTTGCTTTGCTGTACTACTCAAACGTGCATTAATATGAACTTAGCAATGTCAGCAATATACACAAACTGATTTTAAAAAGAAGCTGAACTAAATATTGTGTTCTGTAGTAGCAACCAATTGTTAATGGATCCAGATTATATGTTGGTTGGTTGTACATTGGGCAGACGCGTCATAATCGGTTGAGGTAGTCTCCGATGTAAAGCTTGAATGATCATCTGAGGTTGCAGTGCAGCGGTGGGAATGGACACGGGGATCTACAAACTGGCGCCTGAACCAGTTTGCGAAGGTTATGAGAAAACATTTATGACTATTGCAAAAATTACAAGAGTTGAGGAAGGTGATGATTGGCTTCTTGCACTTGTTTGTTCGGGAAAAACGACTTTTGTGCACAAAATAATGTATGCCCTTTGGTGTACATGGTTCTTGCGAATGTAATTAAAAATGCAGCTCGTGGGGCAAGAGTTGGATTTTTTTGTAAAAATCAGGTTGAGAATTGTGTGTAGTATAGGTAAGCTGTTGTGTCGTAAATGACCTCAACATCGGGGCTGCTGCTGTTGTTTTTGATGTTGAACATGTGCATCAATTTAAATGAAGCCGTAAATACTTGGATGAACAAAGCAACCTGTACAGTAGGAAGATGTAAAGACGAGCGCTAAAAAATAATGTTCGAATAGTTTATGATTCATGCGGGGAAAAAATCAAACAAGTTGAACTGTGTGAGATGGAAAAAATGGAATCTGGTTTGGAGCGTCATCGAAGAGGCCAGGAATATAATTTTTGCAGGGAAGCTTTGTGATATTAATGAGGAGGATTGATTGTGATTAAGAGTTGACGAGGAGCCGGAAAAAATGAAGATGTTCTTGTGAGAGGGGGAGGAAAGTGGTTAAGCAGTGAGAGATTTAAAAGGTAAGCGGATTAGGAAAGTTGAGAGGAAGAAGAAGCGTGAATGACTGCCATAAGTAAGTAAAGGAAAGAAGCCCGAAAAGATTAGTAGCTAACACACAGTAGCTGACAGGAAGAGAAAGTCGTTCTCGAACAAGTCCAAGTTGAAAGGGTGTGTTTTGATTGATGGAGGCGCGTGGCCCACAGAAGCCCAACTGCATCTTCTCGATTGCTCATTTTTGGGAGAGTTGGCGAATATATATTTAATCGAGTTTGTTTGCTTAATATTGGGAGAAGAACAAAAAAAGTTTTGTAAAATTATAATTGTTGGATTATCTATAAAGGAAAAGACTGCAGTTCATGGGGAGCGGAAGTCGTCCAAAAGATGTTGGAGTGAGCATTAAAAATAATATTCACTTTTTGCACAAAAAGTTCCCACGCGGCTGGTTGTGGGCCGGACGCGATGCATCAGGTTTTGTCACCTGGTTGCATAGGAAGTGTGTTGAATGAAAAGAAGTTGGTAATAATAACGGTGTTTGACCGTGGAATGAGTTGCAGAAGCACAAACGAATAGAGCTAAAGTTGGCAAAAGTCCGGCTGGGAGCGAGGATGATGAGAAGCCGTTTTGAGAGAGGTGTATATTTTGCCGGTGAAAGGAAATCACCGTTGAATTGATAACGGGCGAAGGAAGGGAAGTCGGCCGGCGGGGTTGTTGGTTGCTAGTGTTACGTAGTAGCAGATCTCGGCTCAGGTGTGTTTTGCCATTTTGCGGGAGGAATCTGTGGACTCATAAGCGTATGTAAGGATGGACATGATCTGATGATGATTATGTTTGTGACTGAAAAAGGTTGTGAGAAAATGGGGCCGGAAGAAGAAGATGATGAAGAAGAAGAAGAATGTAAGGAGTCGTCATCATAAAAGATGATGTTTTGTTCAGGTAGAGAAAAGTCGTCGAGATTACGTGAAGAGGGTGACTGAACTGATTGTGCACGATTTTGCCGGGGGCGGTGATAATATGTGGTTGTGTCCGTATATATTTCTACCTATGACATTCAAAACACAAGTCAGCCAAAACTCGGAAACTTTTGCCAACTTTAGCTCTTGATTCCTCGAATTTCTGCAAATTGCAAGAAATGAAATCAAATCCGAAAAAAAGCAGCTGGATTTAAAAAAGGCCAGATTGTGGAATTTGTGGATTGTGAGGCGAAAAAGAAGGACGCGAATCGTTAAACTGCTGGAGACGAGATTACGAGATGAAGAGGAGATAAGAATGCAACTTGTGGCTGCATATTAAATTGCCTTAAGAATGATGTTAAATGGGAATAAGAAATAAATGCGGCTCATTCCATCGCTTTTCTGCCTCCTGGACTGGAGAATGAGTGGGCAGATGAAAAGACACCATATTTGGTGGACATATTGTTTGGAGAAGTGGCATGGATTTGCAGACGACTTTGGCTTGCTCTTGGGCGGAGCATCGGGCAAATGAGAATCTTGTATCATTGACGGACTCGAGCGAGTCACAGGTGGAATATTCATTTAATGTCCGAGTTAGTTTTGGTGGACTTTTATTGTTGCTCGTCTCTCCAACAAGTAACCAAGTCGTTAAAAGCAAACCGACTTTCCATAAAGGGACATTGATTTACTCAATGCTGACTGAATGGCATTGACGCCGAGTTTAATGGCGAGGTTTGCAGGTTGAGCGAGGATTAGGGATTGTCGGCAGGTGACGATATTTTGTTGTGATCATAAGTGGAGATTAGTTTTTGTCCGAGGTAATATCGAAGGGATGTGAAGCGATCAGGGAAAAAAGTAAGCTGAGTCGATGTTTGATTTGGGACGGGCAAGGGTTAAAGAATGTGAAAAATTGTAGAAGAAAACGTTTTTTGCCAAGGATTGGCTTCAGGAGAAGAGAAAAAGAAGAAGAAGTTTGCATTTCATGAATAAAGAAGTTTGATGGAGAAGAAGAAGAAGCGCAAATGTGGCCGGCGGCCGTGAATTTGTTTTAAAAATTTTATGGGGAAGATGAAGAAGAATAGAATATGGAAGACGCTTTTGTGGGGACGTGGACGGGAAGAAGGTTGCTTGAACTTGACTGCTGGTGGTTACTTACTTTTGGTAGGACGTGCGATAATAACTTGTCCGAGAATACAAAAAGACGGCGATGATTTGGGCAATAAGTTGCAGCATGTTTTTTAAGGAAAGGGTTGATGAAGGAGGAACGAGACTGGACGAGATGAGATGAAGTTGAGCTTTTTGACTTGAGATGCGGTTTGTGGAAGATAAGTCCGTGGCAACGTAATCAGAGACAAAATAGCTGAAACAAGGGCTTGAAGGACTGCACAAGGAGATTGGAGATGGAAGGACGACAAAGCATAAAATCTAAAAGAATATGTCGATGGTCATCTGGAACGGAAGTGGCAGACAAGTGCGAGCAAGGAGACTGAACAAAAAGTGAGACAAGATAAAGTTTCGCTTCACATGTGGACACAAGGAGTTGAGCTGCAGAGCGACTGGGTCAAGCGATTCGTGTACTTTGCTATAGTTTCGATGTTGAAAGGTTTTTAACTAGGATTTACTGGGCTGAAGAAATGTTTAAATGGTCGGAGACTGCATGGAGAGAAGACAAGATTGCAAATTATGATGAGTCTGAGTGAGTGTGTAGAAGGGAAACGTGATATATGAGAGCGTTTGTTTCGAAGTGTTGTTGGCGATATTTGATACGGAATGTGAATTTGTTCTTGATGGTTGTCGTTATGGTTGATGGCGACCGAGTTGGTTTTTAGTTGAAGTTGACTTGGTTATCGTATAACCTTGTTGGAATGGGCTCGAACTGATGGAGTCGGCGGACAGAGTCGCGGGTCGAGTTTGTCTTTCGACGCAACTACATGAGCTGGGTTAGACGTGTAAAAATGTTAAAGTTGATGTGTCATTGGTGGAGGGAAGTTGAATAATACAAAAGATGGAGGTATGGAAAGCAAAGGAAAAGCAAGGATGCCATCTCGTCAAGTTTGTCTGAGGAATCATGAGAAATGCTCCATGTGCAAGGGCATCTCTGCTGACGACGCTGCGAGATTGTGAGAAGATCACAATAGCCGAGAGCGTCAGCTAATATTTCTTGGTGTGTATCAGTCCAAAGAAGAAATAATAATTTAACAAATTATAGCGTAACACATATAAGGCTATGTGACTGTGAGACAGAAAGAAAGAAGAAGAAGCGAGAGAGAGAGAAAAAATTGTGTGGATTTTAATATGAAGGAATTATGACGTGGTTGGTACGGCAAAAGTTTATTGGACTGTTTACTCCTGCACTCGCTGCCGACGAGGACGCTTTGAACGCTGCTGGTGTATCAATTTATAACCATGTTCAATCTCGGAAGGTTGCAATGCATTTGTTATTCTCCTTCGTAAAAGAAGTGCGTGAATGAAATGGAGGAGAAACATGAAATGTTTTGTGGCATCAGCGTGACTACTTACTTGTGTCCAGGTTAAAGTTGCAGAGATATTTCGATGATTGCAGGTGAGTCTTTCAGGCGCTGATCAGTTTGAAACGTTTTGACATGGGATTTTGAGGTTCAGAAAGGAATAAAAAATTGTGATTTTGTAAAGAAATTGTTAAAGGGCTGGCTGGCAGGTGGATGTTTAATTCTTTCTTGTTGCTTCTCTTGCTCAGTCAGGGAACGAGGACCATTTATCTCATTACATCTTTGGAAAGAATTGAGAGAGAGAGGGAAAAGGTGTAATGAAATTCAGTTTGGAAATTTATTGCAGACAGAAGCATGGATGGGCATGGAATGTGGCCGATGGGCAGATTTGTTGTGTGCTTTTAGAAAGAGGAATAATTGAATGAATAACAAGTTGATGATAATTTGATGATTTTCCATGAGGTGTTGGAAGAGTCCGAGAGATACAATCGGGTTATCGCTGTGTGCCATCGCTAAAGTCGCTCCTGATTATTTCTGTGACTCATGAGCTCTGAGATCTCGAGCTGGCCAAAGGAAAGGAGGATAAATTCGAGTGACAGCCAAACGCTATATGGATTGGCCTCAAGGAATGAATATAAATTTGTATGTGAATTTATAGGAAATTAATTCAGACGCTGGATTTCACAGAATCCATGTTTGACATTTATACCGTTTAAATTAGACTGAGGAATTTAAAGCCAGGTGTGTTCAGAGGTAGTTGCATAAATAAAGAGTGACACAAGTAGTTGCCGTACAGGCATGTGTTGATCAATGATAATCGAACCTGAAGCGGCCTCACCCGATTGATGAACGAAAAAAGTTATTGAAGCCAGTTTTGAAGTGAAAGAACCGATAGGATAAAAATATGTAATGTTGATAAGTGGTGCCTGCCGTGGAGAAAGCAATTGGCACACTTTGTATACAAATATTACAATGTGATTATCCTGTCAGACAAAAAATATAGAGGCGGGGAAATGTTAGCTGGACGTAGCGGAGAAAGACAAACATTTTGTACTTGAGAGATACTGGTTTGGCCGGTTGACGCGAGGCTCTAGAGAAGAATGCAAGTTGGAAGCGTTCTAGTGTGTCCAAAAATTGTGTCGGAGCTTTGTTGGGAATATGAGGCGAAAAGAGGTACGGAATTGGTGATTTGTACAAGTAAGTAATTCGGCCAAGATTGTAGTCGGCGATATATATTAAATTGGTGGCAGTAAGAGTTTAAAAGCGGCAATATTTTCGGGCCTGGAGTATCGGGAGCGGGAGGAAACGGGACGGGATCGATTATTATATGATTTGTGGAGCACAGAAAGGATAAGACGTCATAGTTGGATGTCCAGGTTCTTGCGGACTCGGCTTGGGTTGCTTTTGTCACGCCATGGCTTGTTTGGTTCTTGTACGACTGTCTCTTTGTCAATTCTGGTATGTGTATTAGGAGCAAGTGTTTGACAGCCTTGGCTCGATCGAATTGATTGCAGTAGTTTATATATGGAGAAAGAGGGTAAATATGGAGGAAGGAGTTTTGTGTGTGGATATATATATTCACACCTCCGACTTATGTATTTACCTTGTAATTATGGATTTGGAGCCGGGCAGAGGAGCAAATGACGACAAAAACAATGCGACTGTTTTGGCAGTTTGGGGGGAAAAGAGCATACATGCATCGGAAGCGTGTCTATATAAACAGCGAAAATGGCAAAATGGAGAAAGGAGAAGAAGGAGCTGGGTTATTTTATGGCTACCCAAGGAATTAGTCGACAGCGACTTTTCTCCAGCGTTCTTGTTGGTTGGAGCTGGAAGGAACATACAAGGGGAAGGAATACATGTATGCGGAAATGACATGACAGTCGTGTGGTGAGAGGGCGCCAAGGACGACAAGAACATGGTATAATTTTGAAGGGAAATGAGCGTCATGGAGAACAAACATCATGTGGGCTACAAGTGTCAATTAAATGTCTCTTTCACATTCAGCTTTTGGCGGTAGTCGTGGCCTTTGATAGGGACGATGAGCTAATTCAGTGTGTGCTGATGGTAGGGCCAAAATATATGGTTTGAAATGCGGTCAACGTTATCGGTGATTCGATGGAATGTGGGGAACCAGCGAGTTGAAGTTTGTCGGGGTGTTTGAACATGTTGCAAAAATGAAAAACCAGGTAAACTTGGGATGAGAAAAAATGTTTGGCAGATGAGTCGAGTTGAGTGACTCGGGCATTTTGTTGACGAGTGGCCATCGATGGAGATGAAATTTAATGTAGTGCGAAATGGCGGAAATGTTGAATTTATTCCCAAGATTATGCAGAGACTCAAGTCCCTGCTGCGTAAAAGATGCTGTTAAAGTGGCAACTCATTTAATTTGAACCGTTACGCAACATGTTGGTTGTTTTGTAGCAGAAATGGACTCGAGGCTGACTTAGTGTCAGGCCTCAGTCAGTCAGGAAATGTCGAAGGAAAGAAAGAAGCTGTGAGGTTGGGTGTGCGTGAACGAAGTTGATGTGTAATTTCACGGGAGACTAAACTGCAATTATGTGTTTGCAAGAATTTGTATGCTTGCTTCATGCAGTTAATGGCGGTTTGATGGTGGCAGTGGAAACATTTGAAAAATTTCGAATAAAAATTTGATATGCTCCGATGCGAAATACTGTCGAGACGAACTCGTCACCCTGTTTTGGGGGTCAGCGGTGGGGTCATGAAATGGAGGCAGAACAAGGACTTGAAGATGCTTCAAGCAGATTTTGGCTTCAAGTTACATATTTGTCAGAATTGTAGATTTTAGATGGTAAAGCAAGTGAGGATCCAAAATGGGACAACAAAAACGTTGAATGTTGTTTGAAATTGGAATTAGGCGGCATTGCCAGCGACGTCATAGATTTGAACCTGTGCTGCTCTTGGGCTGCTTAAGAAGTCTTTCGTACAGGCAGAGTGTGACCGTTACGCGGGCGAAGACGGTGGTGCGGCAGCTTAAATGTAAACATTGAAGTTTTGACTCTCAAGAATTATGTAATTGCGTTTTGTGGTTGATACTTGAAGTTTAATTAATTGTGGTGGTCACATTAAATATTACACGGTTTTGGGTGAATTTAAGCAACATCAGAACATGAGTGATTCGTACTTGACGAGTGCGTACGATGCCAAGTATCGATTCAAATTATCAAAATCTCAAGTTAATTGCGGGCAATCGAACTATGAATCGTAAGCGGTTAAACTAGTGTTTAATTGGAGTTGCATAATGATGTTTGAAACACTGGCTGGAACTGTTGTGTCTATTGAGGGATTTGCGATAATATTCTAGAACAGTATGTATACTTGCAATCATTGTACGTGTCGTTTCAATACTGGTGTTTTTATATTTACAGCAATTCTTGCTACCCGGACTGGGGTCCCGGCGGTGGCAGTGGTCCTGGCGGTGGCATGGGCGGAGGCCAAGGAATGCAGAATTCGCAATTATCAGTAGTCACAACCGTCTGGGGACAGTCCCTTGGTTCTCAAAGCGGACCACATTCTGGATTTGCTGGCAGCAGCGGAGGAACCGGAGGACCAAGTCACATGGGACCCGGCTCCATGCCAAGTGGCTACAGCTCCAAACCTGGTTACGGCCCTAGTCATGCCGGCTCTGGCATGGGTTCATTCCCGCCTTCAAGGTAACTTGAAATCGTTGAGTATGTAGAATCCATGAGTTTGAATGTGACTAAAATTGTCTTAATTTTGTGATAGCAGATATGGACCTGGTGGTGGAGGGCAAGACGTAGGCTATTCCAATAATCCCAACGTTATGAATACGGCCACCATGGTTGCGACTGCAACTGCAACTGCCACAGCGACTGCTAGCGTTGTTGCTTTGCAGGAGCGACAAGAAATGAGCCAGTTCAGCCAGGTAAGCAAAGTTGCGAATGTCTTGCCTATTTATGTGCTTGATTAAAGTTTTTTCATGGAGTCGCATCTGTTGTTTGATAGATGAACAATATGCCAAATCAGTACGGGATGCAGTACAACGGAAGTGGAGGCGGGAGAATGAGTGGGATGATGATGGGCAGTAACGGCAGTATGAGCATGGGGATGATGAACCATATGAGCAGTTCGAAAATGGGAGTTCAGGTGAGCTGACTGGAGAACTTTATAAGTTTTCTGGATGATAGATGCTAAAATGACACTGATCTTAATGTTCTGATGTTTAGACTGGACCCGCACCTGGAAGCTATGGACGATCTGCAGGTGGGAACAGAGCTACTCCTTATCCAAATCCGGCTACGCACATGAGTCAGAAGAGAGCTAATAGTCAAAGCCAAGGCCATAATCAGACTGGCTACACAGGAGGACCTCCTGGTAGCGGCAATACTCCTATGGGTCCTAATGGACCAATGAATCCCGGTTCCTATAGTGCTGGTGGCCCTGTAAGTGTATATTCGGTCATCTGTATGAGTTTCAGAATAGGCAAGAACCTTAATTGATCATTTGTTCATAGTATGGCCAAGGACAATTTCCTCACGGAAGTGGACTTCGAACTAATTACCCAGGTCCTTATCATGGATCATCAGTGCCTGGTAGTCAAGGCATGAACTCTCACCCTAGCATGAGGCCTGGAATGCGACATCAAGGGATGCACCAACCCCAAGGCGGCCCACCTTTCTCCGCAAATCCTAATAACCAGTATTACCCTCCAAACAGCATCTCATCCAGTCCAGGAATGTTGAACCATAGTAGTATGATGAACAACCCACCGAGTGGCTCCAACATGAGTGCTCATAGTATGAGCAATCCTATGAACAACATGAGCAGTATGGGAATGAGTTCGATGATGAATCCAGTTGGAATGAATTCCGCCAGCCACCACCATCCGAGTCATTATCATGGAAGCTCGCAAAGTGGTCATCCCATCAGCTCATCGCAGCATTCGCATTCAACAATGAGTCAGCACATGGGATCCGCCGGAAGCATGGGCAATAGCCATGGATCGGGATCTATACCAGGAAACATCAACATGCAGGGTAATCATGGATCAATGTCCAATGGAATGACCGGCTCCAGTAGTTCTTTCATGCACCATCAGCCCGGAAATCAACCTGGATATTCGAGCTCCGGTTCATCTGGAAATGCAGCATTCGAATCAAATCCTTCAAGTGGCATGGGAAGCATGAATTCGTCATCTTCAGGAAACAATAGTGCCATGGCTTCTAGCTCTGGAGGACGATCCTTGCACTCGTTTCAGCATAGTCCCATTCCCGGCAATCCTACCCCTCCACTTACTCCCGCATCATCCATTCCTCCTTATATGAGCCCGAATGGTGATGTCAAACCTGTGATAAATAACGCAAGTTCAGTTAAACGTAAGTTTCTTCATCTATCACAAAATCGTCAACACATGATTAGTTTTCTAATGACTCGTCATCTGGGATTTGCAGCACCTGATGACGAACTTCGGCTAACTTTTGCTGTTCGGGATGGCACTATTTTGGCGCCGTTTAGGCTAGAGCACAACCTCGCAGTGAGTAACCACGTCTTCCACCTAAAACCGCAA
Source organism: Sphaeridia pumilis (assembly GCA_034698345.1). NCBI lineage: Eukaryota > Metazoa > Arthropoda > Collembola > Symphypleona > Sminthurididae > Sphaeridia > Sphaeridia pumilis. The sequence goes on from JAQGBJ010000149.1 coordinate 28,786, forward strand.
GTCCATTCGACGCTGATCTACAGGTACGATTCTATTTCTCATGTATTTTTCATGTCACAAAAATGTTTCATGATTTCGAATGTAACTGATGTTATGTGTTTTTGCTCCATAGGTCTGATTTGGAACTCCAGTTGAAGTGCTTTCATCATGAAGACAGGCTAATGAACACCAACTGGCCAGCAAGTGTGCAAGTTTCTGTAAATGCCATGCCTCTTTCGATCGACAGAGGCGAAAACAAAACAACACATAAACCGTTATACCTCAAAGACATTTGTGTTGCGAATCGGAATACATTGCAAATTACTGTATCTGCTTGCTGTTGCGTAAGTTTCCAAAATGAGAAAGTGTAATCTTATTGTAAGATTGAGTTGAGTGCTAAAATTTATGTACCTTTTTGTTGCAGTCTCACCTGTTTGTCCTACAACTGGTGCATCGTCCGACAGTTCGTTCTGTTGTACAAGGGCTGCTTAAAAAGCGCTTGTTGCCTTCCGAACATTGTGTAGCTAAAATCAAACGTCATTTTAGTTCTGGCAGTAGCATAGGTATGAATAGCAACGATGGTGACGGAGTCGAACAAACGGCAGTTACGGTAAGTATCATGAATCATGCTTCGAAAGGAACACTGGTGCGAAGCTATATTCGAATTTACTTTTCGTTACAGTTATCTCTGAAGTGCCCCATTACTCAAAAACGAATAGCGCTTCCAGCAAGAGGTCATGAATGTAAACATGTGCAATGTTTCGATTTGGAGTCGTACTTACAGCTGCATTGCGAGCGAGGAACTTGGAGGTGTCCTGTGTGCAAGTGAGTATTCTTCTTTTCTGAATAAACTTAATTTACAAGACTAACGAAGTAAACTAACATGGATTACTTGATGTTGCTTTTTAGGACGCCTGCAACCCTTGAAAGTTTGGAAGTTGACCAGTACGTTTGGAGCATACTAGATTCTCTTCGGAATGTAGCAGATGCTGATGAAGTCACTATAGATGCACAGGCTAACTGGAGACCGACTAAGCCTATACCGGGGCTCAAAGTAATTACCCTTCGAAAATCTTTCAATATATTAACTGTACAATCAACTAATGTATCTTAAATCTTCAGGTCGAACCCGAGGATAGTGACCCTTGTAGCAGTTCAAAACGACTGAAAGCCCTTAGTCCCAGCAATAATATGCCTATATGGGACAGCATGGTTATGTCGCCTTTCTCGACGCCTGATATGAGCAGTAAGTCAAAAATCAAAAATTTAAGAAAGCAACCATATTCTTCACAGACTATTGATTGTGTGATCATTCTTTAGCGATCGCTAGTGGTTCCTTGATGAACAGCTACAGCAGCAGTGGTACTGGAGCCATGGCCAGTAGTTCTTCTAAACAAAACTACGACTTCTCGAGCGAATATGGAGCGTTATCGCAGCTAACCGAGTCTGTGAACTCATTGGACCCTCTGAATGCCATCGAAAAGTCAATAAACGAACAGGTAAGTTTATTGCGTAGATCTCGTGTTTTTACTCTTTTCGATTTGATTCTTAACTGTGTTTTGGTCATGTACGTGTAGATGGGCCCACCGGTACATTCTCAGTCCAACAGCAATGGCTGTGGCGGAAATTCAAGCGTCGGCTCTGTTGGTCCAAGTATGCATACCACATCAAGCTCCCTTTCTGGGATGCCACACACGCCATTAACGCCTCAACCTCACACTCCTGGTGCAGCACATACACCTCTGGGTGGCAATGGTCCTCCAAGCGTGCCTCCGCCATCAAATGGAAACAGTGGGAATAATCATCCTGCTTCTAATAGTTCAAGCCATGATTGCAACGGGACCGGAAGTGGGCATCTCAACAACTGTTCCAGTTCCATTCCAGATTCGGATCTCCCTTCGGATTTGAACTTTGACCCAGAAGCTGTGATAAATGGTGAAGGCTCCGGTCAAGAGGGACTAAACGTAAGTTTGACTTTACACAAATAAAAAAGATTTCATGACAAGTTGGTATGGATGTTACATGACTTTCGTTATTTCCTCAGTTGTTACCAGACAGTGGAGTAGATCCCATCGAATTATTATCGTACCTGGAACCTTCTGGACTAGCGACTCCGCCATCAAGTGGTGACAGCAGTAATGGCGGTAACAACTCCAACTTGAATTCAACTCATCTCTCGGCGTCGGATGATCTCCTTTCGTTTTTCGACTAGAATTAGAGTAGAAGTAGATGTCTAAATCCAAGTGTTCGTAACGCATCTCTTACATGAAGTTGAAATAATCTTTCGTACGCGATAAGGCTTCAGGTAGATCGAACGGCTATAGAGCAACTAAGTAGTGAGTGCCTGACTTCATCATTATTAAGACAGAGTTTTCATAAATAGTTCGATAAAAGTTATATAGAGCTCACTCGAATGTGGTGCAATCGAAACTTGCTTCTGTCTCGTCTACTGTTCATAGGATTTTAATACATAGGATCATGATCCAAAACTTGTGAACCTGTGCAAGTATTAGGTAACATAACATAGAAACATGTTTGTAAATTCGAGCAACCTGTGAGCAAACTTTCTTGTTGGGATATCAGTACTGTAAAGTTAAGATTGGAACTTTACGACTAAGGACCCTAACTTCAAAGCTCGTTTAGTTATCAGGAGATTATCCTAAACCTTGTAAATTATCCCTCAACTTCAGACTATCAAGAGCTTTGTAGGTTTCATGTGTCAAACTTCTATGCCCGCTATCCTAGAGCAATGGAAAAGAATTTACTTAGCTCAGACTAGCGCCAACTGTATAGCTGCTTTTATTACTGTATATAACCACTGTTAAATTAGGCAATGTACAATCGAGACTATCGTGTAAAATTACTGTGTACAGTTAATGTACCTGGATTTTGGTAACAAGTGTTGTAGAGTCTATAAGAACACATAGCTGCGCGTCTTATGACTCGATATCTGAAATTAATAGAAGATTAGAGTATCCATATTATATGATATCGGAGTTTTACGATTCGGAAATCTTGATTTACGTAAGGGAAATCCTGTTGAGGTGAACCTAGTTTTAATGCGTTCTTGAAACGGAAGTTTTTAAGGCTCGAAAATAACGTAATGTGGCAATGAGGTTGTGACGTCTGGAAGAGTGTGATTCTTTCATGGTAGACAAACAATTTCTAAGGGTAAATTTATTTCTTACAATTTTCTAATATCTTTGTTCAATTCCTATTGTTTGTACTGATTGATGCTTACGAGATGTCACGTAGCTTCATGTCCCATCGTCGTCTTTTAAGCTCTATACTACAATAGTTTTTCAGTTTTTTTCGGTGATGATTCCCAATTCTCATTGTAAAATCGTCGGGAGAGTTACTCGAGCAAGTTTTGATAATTTGCGGCAGTGGTTGACTACTTACTTGAAGTTTTAGGACGTTTAAAAGTCCAGCCCGAAACCCAGTGTATTACTTGACCAGTCATATCATTACATTACCCCAACCAGTTTTTGCTTTGCTTTAGGAAGGCTGGGGTTTGAAACTATTTTTGTTATGAATACTGAACTGTTACTACAATCGTCAGGAGTTTTTATCGAGTTTAATTGATGTTATTAAGTTTGCGTTAGTAGCTGTTTTCTTTGTTTGATGGCTTGTCCTACGGCGAGAAATCAGTAAATATCAGTGTACCCTAGCTTTAGACACAAACAGACAGAATGCGATGCGCAACGATATTTATTCATGCCTTCTTGTTACATTATAGAAAATGTATAAATAATATTATATAATGCACATAGTTTTAAGGGAATTTGTAAGTCATGTTAGAGTCTATTCATTGTGTAAAGTTAAGTTGCTTTGGATCGACAGCAATACTTGACGGGCATCTCCGTGATTTTTTGAGATGTAGAAGCTCATGGCGATAAAAATATGGCCTCTTACGTTTGTGTACTGTAAAATTGTAGCGTTTGTTGTTATATGCTTACAAAGTATAACGGTGTTACTGATTGTAATTAGATAATTGCTGTCTGTAACTTGTATGTTCACCATTAGTGCTTAAGCTTATTTGCGGATGCAATGGAACAAAAAGGACCCTCAATCTCATCTTACATACAAATGTACATTTAATGATGCAAGTGTCTCGTGATATGTTGACGTAATTCAATAAATTACATGTAATACAACTGCTGCAAATCAATACAGCGAAACCATCACTGAAATTCGGTCATTTTTGCACCACTTGACCTTCTGAATAAGCATATTTTGAATCCAGCCTTGTTAAGCTACAAGCTTGAAGACTGTACGGCTAAACGCTGCCATTGATTCAACCTGGATCGATTATTAGAATAATTAGGCATGTTTTCAAAAAAAACTATCTGAGGTACTTTTTCTTTTGCCAACAAAGTTAGTCTTGAGCATCCGAGATCCGGGATAATTCGTTTAAAACATACTAAATTGAGATGCCCTTGGGTGGCGCCGAATTCAAACTTGTAAACAAACTTCTCTTGACTTGAAAGGTTGAGTTGGCATGATTTGTTCCCGAAATCATGTTATCTTTTTGACAATTATATTATAAAATGTGTTTATTTTCACCTATTAATGATGCCTAAATACCGAATAACGGTTTGAAGTTGAAGGTGAGCTGAATCTTTGTTTTTCTTCCGGTTCAAAAAGTTAAACTTTGTGAGCTAAAAGTTCTAAATGCGTTATAAGAACCGAACCTTGAATTTTTACTCACAGGTGCATGTGCACAGGCCCTGACTGCAGATCAGTTTATATCTAAATATATTATGGCAACAGAAATGGAACCAGAGGACCAACATGTGGAATTGCTTGAAGTGCCAGTTGAAAAGATACACTGCAATAAGAGCTTACACGAGATTAAGAAGGAGCAACATCATGGGGAAACAGCCTCGTTACGACGTTTAGAATCGGATACCACGGGCTTGAAGTCTGTCGAACGTTTGACTGTACAGTACTTAACGAGTGACCAGCTGTTGTCCAGAAAATCTCCGAGCCTGCAGTTAGATGTACCAGCGAAATTGCTGTCGACAGAAGAAGATTTGGGAGACGAAGAGGCTGAAATGGTCATAGTCGAGGAAGAGCGATGTGGTGTACCTCAAGATGTGTACTTGCAAGGATTGAAGAGCCCTTCAGATATGGATGCTGAAAGCTTGGAGCCTTCAAGTAAAGAAAACCATTCCAAGGAAATTGAGACTCATCTAACTTTCAGCTGCGAACCTTATATGGACGACGCTTTCAGGAAGGAGCAAGTTGTGGAGAATCATGTACAAGAATACGGTAGTTTCGCTCCAAGACAGCGCCTGCCATTCACCTTTACAGGACAAACGTTTAATGAACAGACTCAGAAGTTGATCTTGAACGTGTTAGACTTTTTCAAAAGAGTGAAGAAGAATCCAAGTATCTTGGACGCATTAAAAGGCCCTCAAGATCATGCTGCGGCTGCATTGAACATTGGACCGAAAACCATTGGAAAAATTGCCAAACGGGTTCTGGAGCTTGGCAAGTTAGAGACACCTGGGAAGAAGCGGCCGAGATCGAAGTCTGTCTTGGATAGTGTGGATTCTGAGGGAGAAGAGGCTCTACGGAGCATCATCAAAAGTATGCATGAGAGAAGGTACAATTGCGGTTTATAACTTACGAATTACGTCAATCGATAGATTTCTCAGTGGAGTCAAAATTTATGTTTCCACTGCTTTTTTAGAATCGCTCCAACAGTCCCATTGGTCATGGCAGAAGCAAGTACGAAAATCAACTTCAAAGGAAGCACAACCAGTTTGCGTAGGCTTCTGAAGCGTATGGGATATCGATACAGCAGCCCTGAGAATCAATTAAGCACTGACAGAGAAAGAATAGCTGGTTGTGGTTGGAAAGAGAAATCGACGAAACGAGTAAGAAGGAAACCGCCAAAATCCAAGCCCACCGGGACCGAATCACCGAGAACTTCAGAGCAAGTTCAACAAATTCAACTGCTGACCAGCGCGAATGGGACGATTCCTCATGTAATCGATTCAGAAAGGACTCTTACACCACATGGATTAGCGAACATAATTCATCCCCAAGACATTATAATTCATTACCAAAAGCCTGACGACACATTTCATAATCAGATTCTGACAGTCACCGGAGAGTCCACAGAAGTTATCCAGCTGCAGATAGATTCCGGTGTGGTAGAACAAAATGAACCTATGCAGGCATGGCATTGGCAGCCATGTTCCCAAGATCCTTTAGATACAAGCTCGATTCTGAAAAGTTAAGGTATGTGTGATTGTTGTTATAAGAATGAAATATTTGAATGGATACCTTAAGATGTATATTTATAGTTCTACCTAGCAAGCAACAAGCTTGCGAACAATGGACCAATCAAAAAGTTTTCAGTGACCAAGTTCCTATTAAACTTGTTGTCGAATGCAGAATGTTGTTACAAAACATGTCCGTATTAGAGGTACCAAAATTTGAAAAATTCGAAGACCGGGAGCGGAAGTTTTGAAATTAATGACATGATTCCGGCACTACTTTGTGACAGAAACTAGCATTCATTGGGCCATAAAATTTTGATTGCTCTCTCTCAAACGTGGCATATCCCGGCACAAGTGTCGACTTGATATTTGGCAACAATAGACCAGGAAAGATAAGCAAGCTTTGATCTCTAACAATAGCGTATTGAGCATTAGGGTTTACGGAAACCGGAGATGATAGATTCAAGTCTCGGACATTGTTGTTGCGTATTTACGTTGTAATGGTGCGGAGAGGAGCCTCTGAAATGGACAGGTGAGAGAGATGGCAAACGGTGCAAGAGCGGTGTAGTCATCAGAGGGTTGATGAGACTTACCTGGCAGTACGTTAACAGCGTTGCTTCCAAGAGGATTGATGCAGCCAAGCTGATGTTACCTGTGTCCTGGGAACTGAAAAGGTTTATACACATTTTCCCATCCGGTTTAATTCTGTTAGGTGAGAATATCAACCAAGTTTTCGCAAGTTTTTGTCTGTGTACTATCGACCAGTGGCGACTACAAGTGTTGTGACCGGAAGTTGTGTGCAGTTACAGTGGCGTGGAGCAACGCTCCCTTTGTGTCGGTATCCTCGATTTCATCCAAAATATATTGGGCTTATCAGCTAGTAGAAGCATCGGAAGTTTTGGTTGCTGATAGGATAACTCGGACATTGCAAGGATTCAAAGACGCCGTTAACGGCAGGACAATATTATTGGTAAGATTCGAATTTTAAAAAATAAGGTAAAGCATACTGTATGAATGTCAGAAACAGTGGAAGTAGCTTCGAAATGCTTTTGTAAAAGCTCGGGTCCAGGGATTCGAATGGGCAGGTAGATGAAAGCTCTGGACAAAGCGGAAGCTTACGTTACGCAACTGTTCCACATGAGAAAATGTTTTGGTGCGGGCGCTCTTTACACATCCAATTGTGTCAAGTGGCTGTAAGGCGAACCGGATGCCAGGTGGCTTTACTTGCAAGATAAGAAATAAGAGGGCACAGACGGTAGGCAGGAATCGGACTGACACTGGAACGGAACACGAACAGTATTTTGGAACTGTTTGCTTTAAATTTTGGGCCCAGAAGATTCATTACGTAGAAATGAGAGTAGCCAGCAGTTAGAAGGTCAGCAGAATTTCATTTCGTTCAGTACCGCGATACGTTGTGCTATTCACGACTTGGGTTAAGCAAGTCGCATCGATCAAATAGCAAGAGAAAATGTCGGGTAGAGTTAGATAATCTTTGGTTCATGGGAAAAAGGTCGGGATGTATTTGATCCGAATGATTGAAGATGGTTCAGAATCTTAAAACGGCAATCAATCTTGCACAGACAAAAATTGTTATTATCTGTACACGGAATCGCATTCACGGGAAGATGTTTTATAGGGTTACAAAAAAGGGTAAGGTTTATGTTGGCGAATGGTGAGAATTCGCAATTATCGTCACGTTTATTGTCAGGTTGGGGTCCGAAGTCGGATGAGTATCTGACGATGATATAGTTTGGTGTAGAGAACAAGATTGTGAGGGTGAGGTTGGATGGAATTGCAGGTCAAACATGATGTTTTATGGCAGTTTTGGTTTAGGAATTGACGGGTCATACAAGGAAAGGCATGTAAGTACGTGGAGTGCCTTCTATCAGTTTCTTGTAAAATTGGCGAGGAAATGGCTTTGATACGGCGGAAAAGATAAATTAGATGACAACAGGAGTTTTATTTATGTCCGATTAACTATGACGGCTATGAAATTATCCGCGTTTTACACGGTCGTTACGGATAAGTCGCTCGTCATCCCTCCATGAAACGTTATGTAAGTGAAGAAGATAGCAAATTGTTTTGATGACAGCAACTTGATTTTCGGATATTTTCTCTTGGGCAGTCAGTCAGGATTTGCGGATTTGTTTTTCGGAAGTCAGCTTATCTTTCTGGCTGGGAAGCTCTATGTTGATGGTCCGAAGCTCGTGATGGCAGATTTTGCAAAAAAATGTGCTCTCGTGGGTAGGCTTGGGATCTTTGCAAAACAAACTGCAACCAGGAAAAAAAAGTTTGATCCTTTTGATGTATGCAAGTTGCAGGAAAAACTGAAAAAGTTTGTACAGGTTGAATGGATCCTGTAAAGGAGTACAGTTAATGTTTGATGTGGAAGATACTTTGAGTGGCTCGTTTAGGGAACGATGCCTGCGGACTGCAGATTGATGACGGATATGACAAAAATTGCATGTAGCGAGCCGGTGAAATAAGCTAACGAAGGCTTGAGTAGGAAGCAAGATTCGAGGTAAATTGACGACGAGATTGGTGGAAGAATATGTTGTCGTTGTTGAAGAAGACGGCAGGTGTAAGAGAATTACGGCATGTGGATTACGAGTTGAAGGGACAAGATTAAGATTGTGTCATATTAGTGTGGATCAAGTAGGGAAATGTGGAGGATTTGCGGAAGGCGGATAAAAGAAATGATGTAAGGCTGGGGCTGATGAGGAGGAATGTAAGACGTTTACTGAATTTGAGTGCAAATTTTACATAATATCCGGTTAATTAATTCGAGGCTCGGCGGTGGTGAAAATGCAAGAAGCCGGCCGATGCGGCGGTATTCGTATGCGAAAAAGTGGACTGGTCATCCTTGGTGAAATTCGAATTCTGTGAGCTGGGCAACAAAAAGAAGCTACGAGAAAAGTGGATGAAGATGATTGAGAAGGGAGAAGAAGAAGAAGATGAATTTAATATGTCGCTGACGGTCGGGGTTGCCGGGCGGTCAAAACTTGATGACCTACTCCGGGACGGGTTGTCTGAATGGGAATGCGATTCAGTCAAAACCTTGTAATGGCCATACGAGCAATTTGATGTTGACTACAGCAGGTTTTGGCTGAATCTTTGACTGACTCTCAGCCAGAATGTCGGTCAGTCAGCAGGAGGAACGTCGTGAATTGTTGTTGTTCAAGTTGTAAAGTCGGAGAAGGATTAATGAAAAAGGTGAATCGGAGTAAGTGGGCTGTTTGATGAAGAAGGACATGTGAGGTTTGTGAAATGAAGGAAAAAACGGGTTGAGCTAGGCTGGGACTTGGGCTTAGGTAACACAGTAACCAATATTCACAAGTTTATGCATAGGTATTAACAATTAATAGGACGAGTTGTGTAACGAAAGATATGAATGTTGCCAAACACACTTGTAAAACGAGTAAATGACAGACGGCTCTTCTCACGCTTCAACGTAGGTTCAGGTCGAGACGACAGGAGCTTTGTGATGATGGTTCTAGCGTCAATAAAATAATTGCAAATTCCTAAGATTTACTAACAACAGCAAAGTAACGATTCTCATTGGGTGAGGTGAGCATCATCTTGAAAATTGTCGTTAACGAAGTCGGCGACCGAGAGTGGACAAAGTACGAGGACAAAGTAAGCAAAGTCTGTGTAAAATTAATGTTACGGCAATTAGCAAAGTTGGATTGGCGGCGTGGTCGCTGGTTGAATTTGAAGTTGTTAATGGTTTGGATCCTTGAGGGCTGGGTCCGGCTCAGGTTGTAATGGCGAGCAGTTGTTTGTGGAGGTGAGGTGAGGTAGATGAGGGATGATTGCATATAGTTGAAGATTTGGACCGGAGGCAGTAGGCCATCCAGGAGGAGGAATCGCTATTGAAGCGGGTCATAACGACGCTGAATGCCGAGAAGATGTTCTCATGTTGTTGAAACAAGTACCTTGCAAATTTCCCGTTAACCGCATGCAGCACAGCAAGTCCTGCAGAGGCGAGTCTCTCTTCACAATGTCTTATGGAAATTAATGTGATCTCACCTGTCTACCCTACCTGGGACGACGACGACGACTCTTGCAAGTTACATGTAATTCAAAGAGCGGGTCGGCCGGCGGAGGGGTAGATAAATGGACGGGGAATATTGGCATGGCCAGCTGTTATTGATGCCGAGCTGCAGGTGGATTCAGCCTTTGCATACCTCCGCAATCCTCTTGCCATTTCGACAGAGAAATATACAAGAATTGCATACTTTGCTGTTTTATGGTCTCGTTTCCCGCTCCTCTCCTCATCGCCGCAACTTACAAGGGTAAACTTGCATTCATTTCGTCGACTTATGATCTTATGGCTGATAAGCCCAGATTAACTAGTAACATACTTCTTATGATTGAATCGAGGAGAAAGGTGTGGAGTCCACAACGTCTTTACGATTTTGTCCGTCCGACGTACACCATTTTCTTGGGCTTTCAAGTGGGCGACTAGCTAAAGTGGAGAAGGCTTTAAAGGACTGTCAGTTTTGATGGCGGGGCAAAATAATTGTATTATGGCAAAGGTGGATCAATGTTATGGATATTACACCTCGTCGATGGTTCAACAAGGTTCAAGATATCTCAGAACTTAAACGGACCGCCGGCAGGTAATTGATTCGCCTCACATGCAGAGAAAAATCCACGTAGCGAAATTGGTGCCTGTCGATGATACAGTTTGCTTTACACCTTTTTAAATTAGTTCTAAAACGACATAACAGAAATGGCAAGGTATGCAGGAGAGACGTTGGGCACAATTTATGAATGTAAATATGCTGAATAATTTTGGAGCTCTCAAGTCAGTCAGTTAGCTTCGAGTGGGTAGACAAACAAAGGTTGAAAAATGAGCAGACAACAAACGATTAGGAAACAGCGTAAATTAATAACGGTTCGGATCAAGCGAAGGACGAAAGAGACGCTACCGATTGTCGAAAACTCGCTGCAACTAACAGTAGTTGTTTGTCGAGTCCAAATATAGTGAAAATGATGTTGGTTGAAAGAGTGCTGGGATGGGACATGGGACAGAGATGGTGTTGGAGATGGATATGGCGAAAACAAAATGAACGTAATTAGCTGAACATTTCAAGTGGTAAGGGGCTGTCAGGATAAGCGTTTGGAAGTTGACTGATGTCTTGAGAAGTTGATCGCAGATGTGTCAAAGTAGATCGAAGCGGAAGGCAGAAACAGGGAAGGAATGCATGCACTTCGGGGCTCGAGCGCCAGGAAGTTGGAGTTAATTACGGTTTTATAAATTGATCCGAGAGAGAAAGACAACACAACTGTATGCCAAACGTGGATCAATTTGAACCAAGTTTTAATGGGAATAATACCCTCTGAGACTCACAGCAGAAGTTCTAACGACTATGTTGACATTTGCTTTTGGTATCGATTTGGAACTAATTGACACAGGATGTCTTTGGCACGTCTTGCTGTTAAGAAAGATCGAAGAGAGAAATGCACCGGCACGCTTTCTCGAAGTGTTTATTTGATTGCTATTTGTCCGACCCTTTTGTCTTTTGATATTCTTGAAGATCAGAGAAAGCAAAAGAGGAAGCAAAGGATTCGGTGTGGGTAAAAAATATGGGACAATTTGCTCACAAGTTTCCCAAGTGATAGTGCTGAATTGAATTGGCGCTTGAACTGCAAGTCATGTCGTTGTTGTGTGTGGCGGATGTTATCAATGACGGTCATCTCGCGCGGAGGAAAAAATTGCACTTTTCTTCTCGACAAGAATATTTTTAATTTGCGAATTTCAAAGAAATTGGAGATGGCACAAGTAGGGAAGATAATCGAATTGAAGGGCAGTAGAGTAAATAATCTTGAATTGTCTATCGTGAAATGATGCAACTAGTTGACTGACACCTGTTGCTTCTTTTGTTGCTTGTAGGTTGGACAAGGTAAAACCGGATGAAGGTATGAAAACAAGAAGAAGAGGCCGCCCTGCCCAAGGGCCGGCTATTGTGAACCGCCGTCAAGTGGCGAATATTAGCCTCACGTCCCTCTTTGTTGTGATAATTGGAATTGGCACGGTCCACGCCGCCGAAACTACCACAGGATACCCGACCACCACCGTGTCCACAAGTAAGTTCCACATTTTTATTTTAGCAGATTTATTCAAGCTGGCAGTTGACTGACTGAAAGTGACTCTCAATCAATATTCATCAGCTTTTTAAAGACTTTGAATTGCAAAAGAAGAATCTTGGCATTATACTAATGGCAGAACAGTGAAAGTTATGTTTGACTTCCGATGAGCAGTAGCTAACAGTAGCAGACAATTTGTACTTGCGTCATTCAGGAAACTGTATCGTGTAATCATCTGGAAAAACAAGTGCTGACTAGCTGGCGATTTGTGAAATCGTTATTTTAATTTTTGGATTGGATGGGCAGAATTCCTATTATTTGTAAAGACTTCTCAAGCTAAAACAGCAACCAATAGATGAAAAAATTACAAGCTGTCGAATATTGCACGGCGATTTATTTTCGCAAACAAATCATTGCATCACGAAGAGGTCATAAGGGCATACGGTTTGGATAAATTTCCCCAGCGATGTTTGGACAGATCAATAGTTATAGAGTACTGAAACTAAAATTTGGAGAACAACAGTTGCATGAGGCCCCTATAATTTTTGAGGTAGCAATTGAAAGTTGAATACTTTGTTTTCTGCGTTGCAGAAATATGAAGAGGTAAATATATTGTTGAATCTAATGAAATGTTCGTGTGGTTCAATTACACTCATCTGCATGTGTTCTGTCAAGCAAAAGTCAGACTTGTAGACCTTTAAAGGTAAATGTGCATGCTGAAATGCACATGTCTTGTTACGATTTCGAGGATGATCGCTCATAAAATGTACTCATGTCAAGTGCTGTGCTACTTTCGCCAACGCTCACGACAAAACCGACTCTGTATGCAATTATATTAAAAAGTTTAGGCGAGCGACGGGCAGGTAAGACGGAAGAATCAGATTTGTGAGCCGTGACCAACTGCAAGTTTAAAACAGTCAACTTTTTCAAAAGCTTTTAGTGTTTGTTAGAACTAGGATGCAAAAATATACGAGGATCAATTTCAGTTTCAAATTAGCAAGGAATGGGAACTGACGATGGAGCCAATGGTGAAAGTAATAGTTAACACGAATATGACGGAACACGTGTCTTCGAAAACCACAAATAGATCGACAGCTGCTGTCACATTGAAAACTTGGACTTTTGAAGTTGACGTTGGGCAAAAGTGGATGGGCAGAATCTGAATCGATGCTTTTCCATATTTTATAATGGCGATCAAAATGCCATTGTGAAGCTTGAAATGCATTGCTGTGATGAGATGATCACGACTATTGTTTGAGGTCAAGATTCATGTGTTATGTTTACATTTGATTTGATCTAGATTCAGTTTGCATCAATTCTGATTTGGATGGCATCGGAACATTGTAGGGCCAATTGAACGCCATCGTGTTGTTCGTGAGTTTCGACGATAAGACAAGAATGAAATTGTGTAGGGATACAAAAATCCAATCGAATTTTGTGGTTTGGACGGCAAAGTGGCAATTGGCATAGGTGCTTCATGCGATGAAGATTGGCAAGAAAGAGTATGTAAAGAAAGGCAAAGAAGAAGAATTGGTCGAAATGAGAAAAGTGTTTTGATGGCAAAGATTAGGGAGATGATGATTCTGAAAGGGAAATGTGTTCAAGTTGTACTTGACTATGCATTGCAGTTTTGATGTTTCCTTCGAGAAAGCTAATTTAAGACGCGGTAATGAGGAGCATCAGCGTAATGAAACTGACCATTGTATGCGAGGCTGGTGGTGGTTGGGAGACGCTGGCGAGGAGATTCCCTAGGGACTCATTTCAACCAAGGCTCAAAGAATCGCCTCAACATTGTTTACGGCTCGTTATTATTGAGAAAAGTTGAATGCAACAGTAGACTCCGTTCAGAAATATATAATTAAGCTACGAGGTTGTTTGGTATACAGAGTCTTGTTGGGACAGGATCAGTGCAAGGGTTTTGCACATTTCAAGTGCATGCGGGATATGTAACGTGTGTGTGTGAATGTAGGTCAATGGGATTTTAAGACAGGTAAAAAAGTCTGCTGGCGGCGGGAATCTCGATGATGAGAAGACATGGTCATTATGCCAGGTCGTTTCGGCAATGTCAAAGACGTGGGGCATCCTCACACCTTAACAACTTGACTTTTGCACGGCAACTTGTGAAAATACATACACATGAGAATACTTTCGCTTTGGCTTGATTGACGTTGCACGAAAATAACATTTCTTACAAGGGAGACAAATTATCGACCAAAAACTCCGGAAATGGAGGCCTCGACAAGAGCATTTATAAAAATGTACATTTTGATGACTGACCTGGTTTCAGCAAATACAAGTACAAGTGTATAGCAATGAGGTTTCTATAAACTGGACTTGTGTCATGTTCTAGAGCCATAACTGTGAATACGTAATTTTGATGAAATTAGGACAAATTTGTCCGGAAATTTATCAAAGGGGACAATAGAACCACCGGATGTTGATGAATTCTTTAGAATCGAGTATTTTCACTCTATTTTTCATATGACGCCCCAATAACAGGTTTGGAGACGAAACAAGGCTATAACGTTTAGTGGTCTTCATTTTCATGAAAAAATTTGTTGATAGTTAATGGCTTTGTGATTCGAATCGGGGACCGTTAGTGGCAACAGGAAGGAGGAGCGGTTGACGAAAAGTTTGAAGTTACGACTGGACTCGCTCCTACTGAAATATGTTCTGAATCTGAATGCAGTTTGAAGAGAGACGGCATGGGTCCCGTTTGATGGACTAATTAGAACTAATTACGGGACATTAGTGTTTCCGGTGAGAGGTTGCCGCGCCGCTGACGATGATTTGGCGATATTTTCAAGTGACTGCTGGTGCTTCAAGTGTCATCATCGGCGTCAGATCTGACTGCTGGTGACAGGCAATATCGAAATGGCTGACAGTGGTAGAATGATTGATCCGCAGTATGTTTTTAGTGTTAGCTGGCTAATAGGTTCAGAAATATTTAAGAGCGAATTTGGTTGAAGTTGAAAACCACATTCGTGGCATTGAGCCTCAGCAGACAGCCAGAATCTAGCGAGGATGATGACAATCACGAAGGATTCAGACACAAAATAGAGCTACTGCCGCTACCGCGTTAGATAAAATAGTATTAGAATATATGATAAAAATTGCGGAAACTGTCATGGACTTGAATGACAAAGATGAGTTGCGTTGCGATGGAGGAAAGTTTGATGGCAATTCAGGCAGTGACTGGGGTTGTTTTAGAATTGAAATCAAAGTCTGGGTAGAGGCTGCAGTTAATGAGCATAATAGACGCGAGAATAATGGTCAGCAGACAATACGAATCCATGTGGACAAAAGAAACGAAATAATGAAATGGCCATGGAAATACTACAACTGGATTATACCGTTTTCGCATGTCGAGGTTATTTACTTTTTGGACAGACTAACGTTGAGGTTGAAGGTTGCTCAGGTTTGAAATATTCGGTCCGATTAAAAGTATGCGGTGACTGTGAGTGAGTGAATTTGATACTTTGTTGTTTCAATAACTCGTCTTGCTGCCTGAGACAATGAAACCGTGGGTAAGGTAATGACCGGCGTTTTTGAAGCCTCCGAAGTCTTGTGGAGGTTGGGCGTATTTGTTCGCTTATGTATTTCAGCGTTATCGAATGTCCATTTTGCAAAAAGTCTGCAAATTATATCGAATGATGGATGATGTGAGAGGAGGTGGTGAACCGATTTGGTTACGGATGACCACGAGCTTCCAACGGTTCTCACGGTTTCCTCTCAATTTTTAGTTCTGATTCGACCAAAGAGAAAATGTTTGACATTTGACTGCATGCTCGAGTATGCTACTCTCATACGAGATTTTAATAAATTATAAAGCTGCAAATCCTTTAAAGCTGGTTATTGCTCTGAGGAGACAAGCCATGAAACTCTTGTGCCGTATGATTCACTCGGGTTACAGACGAGCAAGATATAAATCAACCGCAGCAGCATCGCATCAACTGTATCTATTTCGAATCAAAGTGAAACAATTCAGACTTTTTGAAAAGGCAGGAAGACAACTTCCGGTTTGTTTTTCCTGCAGGAGACCAGGTAGTAGAAGAGCAGGAGAAGTCAATGGATTAAAGCCTCATCGTTTGTTCAAATATAGCCACTTTGTCAATGCAGTTGTGGCTTGCGGCTTCAATAACATTTCATGTCACTGATGAAATTTGCAAAACTGCCAGTAATGGAATTGATGTTGTGTACTTTTGTTTAAAGTTGAATTTATGAGCTAATGACTGTTGGCTAAAGCGTACGCCAAAATGATGACTAATTTTCGGGGTTGTCAAAATTATGAGAAACAATTATCAAATGGAAACTGACTGAGAATCTAGTGTGTGAAAAACTTACAAGGTGTTTGGACATTTCCAAGATTTCTAACAATTTTTTTTGTTTTCAGGTCTCTGCCGTGTTGAAAATGGCCTTTCAAGTATTATTGTTGATATTCCGGAAAGCGTCGGAAATGGTAATGGTCAAGCTAATTTATGAATATGAGATTACCAACAAGTGGACACACATAAAACGTGGTTCGATATGGACGGAGGCCTTGAAAATGTTTTTGTTGACAGAGATGCGCCAAGAAACGACACCGCGGGAACTTCCAATTTCTGGAGATCCGTATGAGCAAATTGAACTGTCTTTGGCTTTCTCTGGGGACAAGAAATATTTTGGAATTGTTGGCAAAAGGCTAGTGCTAAATGAACCATTAGACCGTGATGAAGAGGATATTTCGAGTCTAGTTTTCCAGGTAAAGTTCTGATTCCAAGCTCGAAGGATATAACTGAATTTCGATTGAAGCTTCTAACTGTGAATGTTTCAATTCATTGCAGCTCGTCTGTACCGTGCGAGATACTGGAGAAAAGAGATCGATCCCGGTCATTGTCAGAATCTCAGGTAATAACAGTTTTTGAGTTTTGCTCCTGTAGAACGCAAATAGCTAAAATTACGCTATGATTTCTTTCAGATATCAATGACAACGCGCCCAAGTTTTCTAGTCCGTCATACGAAGTCAGTGTATCTGAGGTAAACAAAACAAAACATATCTGATCAAAGAGTTTCATGGGACAATTGCTAACATTCTTTTCAATTTACAGTCAGCCCCAGTGGGAACAACCGTGTTCAGAAGCATCAAGGCGATTGATGTCGATTCTGGAGTTAACGGATTGGTCGAATATGCCATCATTGATGCTGAAACGGAGAAGTCATCACAAAATGGATTCGGAGTATTTTCAATCAACTTCCCACACCAGGGTGCCATCACACTCAACAGAACTCTGGATTTCGAGAGAACTCAGCGATATTATGTGACTATCGTCGCTTCGGTAAGAAAATTTCTGATGGATGATAATTTTGCTGCTGAAGTTACGTGGAAAGTTAACGAATTTGGTGTTCATAGGACCGAGCTTACGACCCAAGATTGAGGAAGACATCTACAACCACCTTGACTGTGGTAATTAAAACTTTTAGTTGAATGTTAGTGCAAAAAGGTAAATAGGATTTTCTCTAACAGAGATTCTTTTTGTTGTAGAATGTTGTCGACGCGGACGATCAGCCGCCCAACTTCCAGCTGCCGTGCAAAAAGCAAGATGGCATGTGCATTGATCCGATATACGAGGCAGCTGTAAGTAACAGATTTTGATCTTGTTAAGTTTTTGAGCGACGTGAAATGACCCATGTGTAATTTACAATTACTGTTTAGGTCACACGGGGTGTACTTTCCGGAGTCTTGGATGTACGACCAGAAAGGATTTTAGCCGTGGACAGAGATACTCTTCGGTCTCCGATTCACTACAGCTTCGTGACCGGATCTCCCCCATCTTATGTGGACTACTTTCATATCGACTCTCAAACTGGAGTAGTTCGTCAGATTCGGCCAATTGAGAACGATCAGGAAACACGGTTCAATATCATCATTAAGGTGTGATTACCTATAAGCTGTTTCATTTGGGCGCCAGGTGTGGTTTGGAATGAATAATTATATGACATGTATTGTCAGGCTGTTGAAGTGACTCCTGCGAAGAGGTCAGCCAATGCCAGAATCGTCATTTCTGTTCATGCTGTTGACGCACATCCGCCTGTTGTAGAGGCTTCATCTATCGTCGGTTACGTTGAGGAAAACTCTCCATTGGGCACTGTTGTTCTATCAGTGAAAGATCATCAACCAATACACTTTTCGGTTTCTGATCCAGACCTGGTAAGTGGAAGCCACAAACATGATGTTATTCGAGAATCGATAGAGATGCAGTTATGTTCTCAAGGAGTAATTTATCAATTTACAGACACCAAATGATCCGAAGCCTACATATCAGTTCGAACTGACAACTACAGCTTTTAAAGTCAATGAGGGTGTCCTTGTAGTGAACGATGAACGCCTTGATAGAGATCCGCCTCACCCTTCAGAACTCCAATTCCAGGTTTGTGTTCCACGTTCTTACAATAATCGTGTATATCTTGGTCCATAACTTTTCAACTGGTGTTTGACAGATGATTGCAAGAGAAGTAAACCAAGGACAAGCATCTAGTTCTCCTTTGGTAATGACTGTGAAATTGATCGACAAGTAAGTGCCTGCAAGCTTTACTTTTATAGTGAATGTCATGTTGAGTCCAGAAGTTCAAAATATGGTGTTTCAGAAACGATAACCCGCCAATTTTGCCGAGACTTTCGCCAGTAACAATCCCTGGTGGTGATGGAAAGCGACAAATCATTCAGGTAGTGAATTTAACTATAGCTAGTTAGTAAGAATTATTTTTCAAAAATTCTAAATGTATGTTGTGTTCGCAGATTCAAGCAGAGGATAATGACGAGGGAATCAACGCACAAATAACTTACAGTTTGCATCATATATCAAACAATGGAAAGAATAAATTCACCATAGATCCCCAGACAGGCGTCGTGCAAGCCGTTTCAAAACTTAACTCAGGCGAGCAATACAGTCTTACAGTGCAAGCAACTGACGGAGGAGGGCGAACATCTCAAGAGATTCTCGAAGTCAATGTTATCAACGGACCGAATATCAAGTCTCCGATTTTCCCACAAATGGTGTACGATGTTGCTGTAAGCGAAGGAGCTTCCGTCGGTTCAGAAGTTATAACGCTTGAGGTAGGTACAGTCTGAATACCTGATTTGTATGTGCAGTTCTGCAGCTACATTAATTTCATTGTTATAGGCAAAAGACCCGGAAGGAAAAACTGTCTTGTATAAGATAGTTGGAGGAAACGAGCTACGACACTTCACCATCGGTAAAAACAACGGGATCTTAAGTGTAAATGGTCAATTGGATCGCGAAGACCTAGCTAGATATTCGTTGACAATAAAAGCTGAAGATGAAGGTGGGTTATACTCCCTCACAACAGTGAATGTACGGGTGATTGATATCAATGACAGGTGAGACATTGTTAACGTTAAATACCGAAAATTCCAAAAAAAAGCTCAGGGTGACTTACAAATGCCAACCGAATTGCAGAAATCCGGAATGGATCAACATGCCATACGAGTTTTCCATCAAAGAGGGAGTATCTGGAGAAATAATTGGACGTATAGAAGCTAAAGATGCTGATGAACTTGAAAATGGAGAAATCCGTTACGAAGCTCCACAAGAGTCTCCAATAGCAGTGGATTCTGTCACTGGTGAAATCAGCACCAAAGTTGGGCTGGACTATGAAAAGCAAAGGGTTCACCATGTTGTAGTGACCGCAAGAGACATGGCTCAAGATTCTCGAATTGCCACTGCTACAGTAACAGTTCATGTTGAAGACAAGGATGACGAGCAACCTCTGTTCAACCGTTTCGTTTACGAGGTTTCCATACCTGAGAATTTGCCGAGCACTAGAGTGACCAGGGTAGAAGCTATCGATCCTGACACCGTTAAGAAGATAACATATTACATCAAACAAGGTCCATTCGACAAGTTCACCATTGATGCTATGACTGGAGACATCTACACCACACAAGGCTTGGACTATGAGAGGGAAAATAAGCACATTTTGATTGTTGGAACCGAAGAAAATGATAGTGGCAATGTCGGTGCCACCACAACTGTTATCATTCATGTTGAAGGTATAGTGATTTTCTAACCGATGTTATTAATCGGTATAGGATGAGTAGTGTTCAAATAAGCTAACAATATCTATCGGTTCTTCCAGATGTCAACGATATCCCTCCCATCTTTAACGTTGTCCCACGGCCGATCAGATTGGAAGATACTGCTGAAGTCGGTATGATCATCACTAAGCTAGAAGCTACTGATTCTGATGGTACAGCACCCGGAAACAAGGTGAATTTCTACATTTTGTACTAATTTGTTGTAAGATAGGTAAATTGTAAGCTAATGTTGATTTTGGTATCAGGTGAAGTATGATCTGGTGGGCAGAGGAAAGGCTTCCAGATACTTTGATGTCGACCATGATTCAGGCGTGATTACCATTAAGGATGATCTACGCAAGGAAATGGATACAGAATACCAGGCATGTTTCAAGCAAATAATATTCTCATGCCATGGCTGTCACATCAAATAATTGTCATTTCTCTGTAGATCGAAGTCAGGGCCTACGACTTGGGCGAGCCTCAGTTATTTTCTGTCGCATCCCTGAGGGTTTATGTTGACCATGTAGCTACTGTACGTCCTGATGTTGGAGTTGGATTCGCTGAAACCGATTATTACGTTGAAGTTTCTGAAAGCGCTGCTGCTGCAAGAGTTCTGAAAAAGTTGACCATCGTTAATCAACCCACTGAAATTATTCCTATCAAATGCGACATAGTACAAGGAAACAATGAAGGTACATAGTCTGGAGGCGATGCAATTGTTCTAACGTTGGTGACTGATTCATGATTACGTGCTTTTAGGTCTTTTTGAAGTGAAAGAAACCGAGGACAGGAATTGTATTTTGACTCTAACCAGAGCGCAGTTGGATTATGAGAAGACGACAAACTATCAAGTCCAAATTGAACTTCATACTCTACCTGGAATAATCAGCAAGAAACGATCAAAGACCATTGTAAGTATGATATCACACTCGTTTTCGTTATACATATGCCAGTTAGTGAAAAATTTCTTCCATAAGAAATCGTCTTGTCTGCGGAGTAGAAAGATTACGATAGCAGTTATTCAGGTGGTTTGCAATACAACAGACTTCAATGCTGGCTCAAGGCAAACTTGCATTCACAACCAGACGTTTGGTTCACATGGTAATACATAGTCGTAGCTCGAGCAAAGCTCCTGCAGTACTATACATTTACAACGGCAGCTTGCAAATGGAAACCTATGAGATGATGGACACTTTGCAAACCAAGGGGCACGTTGCAAACCTATTCAAAAACATTAAGCAGAGCTGTAAGCCAGAGATGAAGAGGGGCACAGTGCAAACCTATTGAAAAGCATTGTGGACAAATGCAAACCTCTGAAAGGCTCTTTGCAAACCTATCCAAAAGCATTAGGCAGTGCAAGCCTAAAGCGGGGCACATTGCAACCTCATTCAAAAGCTATTCTTCGTCTCATCAGCATTTCCTATGGCTTGCAGCCGTCGGCTGAAATTTTATACGCGTTTGTTGTTGCTGTACCACAAGCATTTGCAATTGCACAGGCAAACTTGTATTTGAGCTACAACTATTTACATGCAGTGGAAGTGGAACAGTTCAGTTTGATGTTTGGTTGAAAGCTAAAGTTTTGATTGAATTTCAGGTGAACATCAGAGTCGTTGACGAAAATGATAACAAGGTAATTTTTGTGAATATTTACTCTCTGCCTCTGAATTGCGAAAATGAAACATAATAACAACAATTATTTGTTTTTGTTGATTGTAGCCGGAATTCGTCTTCCCTGATTATCAAAAGGTTGCCAAAGGAAAGAAGTTCTTTGCTGCCGTTTCAGAAGATGCTCAAATTTCAACCTCCATAATTCAGATGAAGGTAATATTTTGGAAATACTCTTGAACTGGATGAGTGAGCGAGAGCTGTTCTACAAGCAAACAAATGACATGGCTAACTGTATCTCTACGTTCTTACAGGCTGAAGACAGAGATAGCGGATTATTAAAGGATATTGCTTACGAACTGGAGTCAGAAAATCCACTAGCCAGATCGTATTTCACCATAGACGCTAGATCTGGAATCGTTTCAAACACCAGAACTATCGATGACATTTCGCCGTCTCTTCTGCCCTTCAGACTCAATGTTATCGCTAATGACAATCCGAATGGTCATTCTCAAGGAGCCCAAGTTCCTCTGATTGTAAGTCCAAAAGTCAAATGTACCCGAACGATGATCTAGTTTTTAACAATCAATTCGCATTTTGTAGCTGAATGTCATCAATGAACCTCATCGGATGGTGCTGGTCATCAAGGGGACGACTCCTGACAAAGTGAAATCCAAAGAAAATGATGTGCTGGATATATTGCAGTCTGCTTCCAACTTGATTATCGGAATCGAGAAGATCACCGCTCACCGTTACATCTCGGAAAACAATACGCTGGAGTCAGATCCTGCAGCAACAGATGTTTGGTTTTACGCCATCGACCCTATAAGTGACTATATTCTTGACCGTGAACATCCTAAAGTTGCTGAGTAAGTTTGATTGTGAAGTTTTATGTTATTAGAAGACAGTGAATCTAACGCTATTTTTGATGTTTCCGTAGAACCATATTGAGTAGATCTGGATCAAAGGAGATTTCTTATTACGTTTCCAACACATTGGGAGTCCAAGCTACAGAAGTTAGAAAGCCTTTAACAAGAGCTCCTTTGCCACCAGCTCCGGTCGGCCCTCTTGAAAATGATTACCAATGGGCTGCCTTCCCAGCTGCCTTGGTTGCTTTAGCTGGCTTGATTTTCATTGTTGGAGTTGGAGGTATCTGCTTCATTTGCTACAAGTGGCAGCGATACACGGCTTACAAGAACCAAGTTCAGCGGATCGTTATTTCTCCCCGGTACGAGCCAGTTTACATGGAGCACAGCCCCAGCTTAAAAGAGTATGAAACTCAAGTTTTGCAAATGCGAGTAAACGGCGAAGAAGTAGAATTCGATGATTCTGACCTGCAAGTGGACCTTAATTCGAGTCGGAACCACATTTTTAGTATTGAGACTGCAGCGAATTACCTGGGTAATTCTAAGAATTAATTTTGATTCTGAATCGGCATGGAATGAATACGGCCTTTATCAGTTAAGCTGGATAACTAATTCTAATGTTACCCGTATAGGTCGGAGTACTTCGAGCTGTAATACCGACGTGACCACAAGACCTTCAAGTGACTTTAATTTTCCGGACGTGCACTCATCTTCCAGAACTCCTATTCTCAAAACTTTCCAACATCAGCTAGTGTCTGTTGAACGGGTAGATCCTTCAAGGACAAATCCGTTGTTTGAGCGGTAAGCTGTAGAGTGTAGTTCAGTATTACCCAAATCTATGAACAAATGACTAATTGGGTAATTTTTGCAGGTCTGACGATGAAGATGGCGTTGTCAGCATTAGTTCCAACACAAACGAAAACGTCCACTTCAAAGAGAGACGGGAGTATCTGCACAGCAACATGATTCAGCATCACAATCGCAGCAACAAAACAACGGAACTATAACTTTTGTAATAGTCATATTATATTGCCATTTTCTGTGTTGAACTTATTTCAAGTGTCATTCGGCTTATTTATAGTGTAGCATTCGTACAGTTGTATGATATTGACTTGACACTACTACATTCTACCACGCCAATATAATGTGTAAACCGGTGAAGTATTTTTACGTTTGGACGCATTCTATAGTTGAATCCCCCAGCTACATTTGAGTTTATAATAGCATTAATTTCTTGTAACTTTTGTACATATATCAAATGATAGGAATGAATGTAAGGTTAATTGGCAGGTTTGTGTTTGGGTGCGTTGTTAGTTCGGCATTTTTCGGTGATTACTGCAGCAATTGTTTGCAAGCTTATTGTTACTTTCTATGACTTCTGTAATTGTTGGTCCTTTAATGTTGAATCTATGGAAGTAAAACGACTTTGATATTTCATCGCATCAGTGAGTTTGTTTCACAGCTACAGCATCTTGGATCAGGAACGTTGAAGTTGATGCATATGTTCATGTGGCAAGGTATTAGCTGCCTAAATACCTGTTGTGTGGATGGATAGAAAATGCATTCAAATCTCATTTGATCTCAAATTTCCATGAACTGGTACTGCTTCGGGGGTCACATCGCTGTGATTTTGTCATCATCAATGAAGCGTGCATATGTGAGTGTACTGACTGGTGAGTGTTTTAAAAATGCAATGCGTTTCCACAGCATCAGGAAGGTGTGCGACCAAGAGACGCCAAAGAAGCCTCGGGCTGTTGTTGTATGTGGCAGCATTCAGGAAATACGCGTGTGGCAAGGACTGGTAAAGTGAGATCGACTGCTGGTGGATCCTGGAAAACCAAAACATTAAGAAAGAAGAAGGAACAGCAGTGGTGCTCTTGTTGAAAAGATTAAACTTGAGCAAGTTAGTACGAGAGGTGAAGATAAACACTATAAAAATATTAAATCAAGAAGCTCAACTGCAACAATGCACAACGGTCGTTGTACTTGATACGCGCTAAAGTGTTGACAACCAGTTTCAAACACTGCAACTAACCGATCAAGCAAGACGAGTTTCCAACTTGCTTTTAGTACGCTTCACTATTCAACCTAAACGCGCGACATTCGACTAAACCAACTTCCGCTTTCTGACGCAAATCTTGTGTGTAATCAAAGGTAACTGAAATTACATTTTCATATGGAATATCTTTGTGCCGATTGTTAAGAATCATCATCTTACCAAATGAATCGGATAATAATTTGTTGATTTAGAGATTCCATTCATTGATGGTAGATAATAAATAATACAGTTTGGTTGTAACAGGTTAAATCATATTGGATCAAAATGAGCTTCAACTATGGCAGACCTCCGCCAAGGATCGAAGGAATGGTCTCCCTCAAGGTCGACAATCTGACGTATAGGACAACTCCTGATGACCTTCGACGAACTTTTGAAAAGTACGGTGAGGTCGGAGATGTGTACATTCCCAGGGATCGCTGGACACGAGAATCTCGAGGATTTGCTTTCGTGAGGTGAGTGCTGCGGTCATTTTGGGCTTTGATTTATTCCATTAATATAATGTAGTTGTTTGGTGTAATCAACTGAAGTTGATGGTGTTAAGGTGGAGACATGTGTGGGATCAGAATTGCAGACTCATGTAAGCTGTTGGTGTTGGTGCTGTAGGTTTTTGGAGAAACGTGATGCTGAAGACGCTATGGATTCTTTGGATGGCCGCAAACTTGATGGACGTGAAATGAGAGTTCAGATGGCCAGGTAAGATGAAAGTTGAAACATTAATATTTAGTGAATTGTTTTTGTTTTGAAGTAATTCCTACATGTTCCAGGTATGGCAGACCTGCTTCTCCTTCCCCAAAACGGAAGCGCTCAAGCAGGAGATCTAGGAGCAGATCTCCGGCTCGTAGACCCAGATCCAGGTCAGGTTCAATTGAAGCTCGTGGTAGACCCGAGAGGCGAAACAGAGAAGAAGACGTCAGGAAGAGGTCTCGGTCTCGTTCAGTGGAGCCTAGAAGAACTAGCCGATCTAACACGCCTGAAAGAGCTCGCTCTAGGTCTTTGTCCAAAGAAAATACCAGAAGGCAGCGCTCCAGCAAGACCAACGGTGAATTCAGGTGAGATAACTTGTTCAGATTATTTGGATACAGATTTGGCAGATCGGTCTGATAATCTCTTTTCATGGTACGCATAGGAATCATTCGGAGGAACGAAACGGACATTCCAGACGAGAAAGAAAATATAATGGAAAATCTCGTTCAAGGTCTCCATCTTCAGCTGCTTCACCATGAAAACTTAAACAGCCAATTTGGTTAAGTGGCGCTTTCTTTTGTTACTTGAGTTCTCGTCGGTACCATTCCATTGAAGCTTCTTGATGATCATATTGTAAGTTATAATTCGTCTTGGTCCTTCGCACATCAGAATTGGACTTAGTTATGAAGGTTGGATGAAAATATCTTAGCCGTAAATTTGTGTGCATAGTTATTTGGTGTTTGCTGATTTGCTGCTAGCAGCCCAACTACCTTGCGAGGACAAACTATTGAACTAAAGGGGGTCCTGTCGTTGCGTACCTGGTATTAGTTTGCAAATGATGCTTGGTAGTTCTCGATTGAGTAGATTCCTCATAAGGAATATTTAGAGACAAGTGTGTAGAGGCAGTGGGGTTTGATTCGAAATTTGTAGGCAATTAGTTTGTGACCTGTGATGGATTGGAATAATTGATTCTTTTGTTCAAGTCTAACTGTAAGACTACTATTGGGCAAACTCGTTCATGTACATCTTGATAGTCGGCAGAATATATAACGTATTTGTTACAGATGCAAGAATAGTTGATGTCTAGAAGGTGAAGAAAATATGTAGACTTTGACTTGTTAAGCTAGTCGAAAAAAGTACCATATATATGGACGTTTCAAGTCCGCGTACCTAAAGATGGTCGCTCATCTATATCTCTGACAATTCTGACTGCTTTGAATGTTTTTAAAGACTATGCTGAATAAGTTGAACCCTTAAAAAAGGTTAAAGTGTTGGGGGATAATTACTTTGTTTATTTTGAGAAATACTAAAAATTATAGTTTTCATTCTGTTATATAAATATAGTCATTACTATATTTGGTGCAGCCAGCGACCGCTAGAAAATCTGTAAATGTATATGTGGTGGGGTTCAGTGAAAGTTTAATAAATGTTCAAAAAAGCTATACACCGGTCCAGTGCTAGAAATTTGAGATGACTTTTAACCTAAATGTGACTAATATTAAGCATAACTATGAATATTCTTTGGTGATTTTATCATTCATTACGTTATAGATGGCTTGGGAAAAGATCTCACGCGAGGGTAATCAGAGAGACATTTCATGTGAGTCCCATGTATAACACAATGATGACTAATTCCTGCTTGTTGAATTTTCAGAGTTTGAGTAAGATTCCAGTGGCAAAAATTGCTGGAATATCTAAGAAAGCAGCGTTCTTTAATGGCTACTTTTTGTTTCGGCGTACACGAAATTGTCCATGGCGGAGGGCTAGTACGACAGTTGACAAAGGAAACGTGGCCCAGAAGACACGCTAACGGCTGGTGCAGTTTGGCGGAGGAAGGAGGGTGGCAAAGATAACTTAATGACAGCCATTGCGTGGTAGCGGTGTCGTTGGTTTCGTGCTGGAGAAGAAAGTCCAGCGGTTTGTTTCGTTAGTGGCTTTGGCTACCAGAAGAAGCAAAGAAACGATGCAATTGCGAGAAGGACGGGGAGAAGTTGGTCTATGGCTGGATGTACGAGGGGTTTGTTTGTCGAGTTTTGAGTGGGAACGAGGCTGGCGAGAGCGTTAGAGGAAAAATAGCCGAGTTGGAAGCAAGACGCGGGATGCGTTAGTCTGCATCGAGGTTGAGTCTGGCATACGGAGAAAGTGGGATCGTGATCGGAATCAATTGCAGCCCTTACTTGAGGTTTGTCAAGTGTGGAAGCAAGTTATAAGAGGTTTCAATCCGAGTGGGTCCAAGTGGAATTCGGAGTGGAGAAAAGGACAAGACAAGTAAGCAACAACAAGTGAGTGAAGAAAGGAACCGATTTCTCAAAATCTGCTGCTCAACACAATGGACTCAAGATTGTGGTACACCTTTCACGGAGTCGTTTTCATCTGTTTTGTCTGGACTCTGGGACGTGGAGTTGAATTCGGATCATAAATTTAAGGTAAGAAGGTTTCACCTTTTGAGCTGTTCAACTTTGGCCGCTGTACTATGGTATTTGTGTCTTGTTTGTGAGAAGCATGTCTCACAGCGACGCTGAAAGCGTCTTTTGAACTATAGAATGTTGGCAAGCACGTTGCTGAATTCTGCAGTAGGAAAAGCGGTTCCGAGATGAAATCATGTTGATGCAGTATCTATTATGCATGCGGGTTGAAACTGTGACTGGGAGAGGTAAAGAAATGGCCTCAAGGTAATGAACCGTTGACGGCCACTAGTCAAGGTGTTTGTTATCGTTTTTCTGGAGCTACCGTTGCAGTTTCTAGCCATTACGTGGCTATTAAGAAGACCGCAGGTACTTGGAGCCGGAACAATATTTTGATGTAGCTCGTTCAGTCAGACGCTTTTTATGTGGTTGGGAGAAAGAGTGTTAGAAAAGCTTGAATGGTCAAAGCAAGCCACACAATCATAAGACAGTAGTAAAGACCTAGCAGCCGCTGGTATACCAAATCCCCCGAAGAAGGCTAATGAAACGCATTGAAAGCGTCGGGAGACCACAGAGGCGGACTGTCAGTTTGCAAATGAGCTTTGCAGGTATCTAATTTGTGGGTTCGTTCCGGAGACTAACTTCTGAGCGCTAATATTGTTACGTGTATCGGATATATTTTGGATGGATGGATGCGTGTGGAACATGATAAGTATTTGGTAGTTGGCGGGATTCGAACCCCGAGAGACCTCTAAACGTTGGCTTTTAGCAGAAGCTATTCCTTGCTCCAGTTCAGATAGATACCAAAGCCATTCGAAGAAAATGATATGTTCCATAGTTCCGTCCAACTGACTGAGTTGGCGTATATATGTCGGAATGGAATGCTCACGAAAACATGGGTGTTGAAAATATGTCGTTGATCGAAATAATGGGTTGAAGGATCGAGAGCTTTGTAGGATGAAACTCCAGTCGAAAGTGCATGGATAAAGTTTCACAATGGAAAGAAACATTGAAGACGATGAGCTGGAATTATTGAACAAATTCTCCGGCTGAATATGAATACTCGAGCTATCGTCGTCGTAGTCGCGAGCCTGTACCGTTTTTGTTGAACAACTAACTCGATCTGCAGGGCAATGAAGTAGGAGACACAAAGTAGCGTATTCCGTGTCGGAAGAATCTAATCAGACGTAAACGAGTTGGAGATTTGTACGAGATGTAATGGGAATGGATGAGGTTTTGACGTCTATATGGTCGTCATGACTTTGAACAAGTCGAGTCTGACAGTTGAACATGTATCCCGCAACTTTGCCTCATGATCTCGTTACTGATAGACCACCACCAGCACCAGCTTCAAGTGTTGCTTGATTTCTGCCAAGAAGCTCGTGGGAGGAAATGTACATAAACAGGACTTTTGTCTAGTTGAGCGTGGCTCAAGTCAAGATCAACCTCCAACCATATGGGCATTTCAGGTTGAAGTTGAAATGAATTCGGAGAGAAGCCATAATTCAAGTAGCCACGAAGGAGGTGTTGTGGATGGACGTATTAGATGAAAAGAAGTAGTAAAATATGTGCATTTTATGCACCCCGGAGAATCCGTTACGTGATATGTAACAACTCTTTGGCTCTTCGAATCGACGCACATGTTTATGCGCTTAAATGAATAATGACATGACAGACAGGTAAGTTGAGAGAGAAATGGCCAGAAAGTATATGCAGTAGCAGAAAACGTTCACTTTTCTTTGATGTGATCGGATAAAGTTTCTGTCAGACGGAATTGTTGTTGATTATCATGTTCGTCCATATGTTTCCTGTTTACTTACTGCATGCAGCCGCTGCCTTGCGAAAGACTTGAAGTTTCTTTTGGAGCTGTCAAAATTTGTGGCGAAAATGACACTTGCCGAATGCCGGAATAGCATGTTTGAGGAATTGATTCACAGTGTCTGAGCATAAACCATGTTCTGAAGATTTTTACAATTTCGTGGACATGTGGAGAAACATAAAGATCCGCTAGAATTTTAGATTCAAGATACAATTGGGTGCGTGTAGAGTTGTACATGTACAACGTGGATATATGTAGAGAAGAGAACCGGCGAGGGGTTCGACTGACTGCTAGCCTTGGGTCGATAAAAAGCAGGCGGATGATGAGTGCGTGAGAGTGAGAGAGAGAAAGTGCCGTTTCCATGGCGACTAGGACAAGGGATGGCAGGAAGAGAAAGAGGAGATTCAGAGAAGGGAGACATTTTCCCATTTGCCCCACTGGAACTGGCTCGAGTGGGGTTTGGGAGAAGTGGAGGAGAGAAAGGGCGGGATGCTGAGAGGATCCGAGGAGGAAGCTTTGGTGAAAGTCGGTTGGAATTGATGGGGTTGTTCGGGCAAGAGAAAGCGGGAGCGGAGAAGAAACTGAAATTGGAGAAAGCAGTGCTGGAGGAGGAGAAAAAGGGAGAAGTTGAACGCGGGTCATGTTGAAACGAATTGAATCTGTAGCTAAAGTCTTGTTGCGTGAAGAAGAAGCGAAGGAAGGTTGAGGCGAAGCGGAAGAGATAGAAAGAGCCTAACTGCGTGCCAAAGACATGGGAAAATGAAACCCGGTGGAAGAAAGAGTGAAGAAGGAAGATGAGGAAATGGGTGTGAAAGCAAGATGGGAAGCTGTAGACGAGAAAGTGAGTGGGGAAAGTGAGCTTGAATCTGAAACGGGCTTTCATACAAGCTGGCCTGCGGGGTGGGTCAGCGTTTGCTACCACGAGAAAAAAAATAGCAGATATCGAAGAAGGAGAAAGCATTTTTCTTTCGATTCCAAGGGATGCAATGCTCCATGAAATCGGATGTGGACATTAAAGGATCAGCAAGAAAATTGTACGAGTTGTTTTCGTCATTATTCCAATTAATGTGACACAAGCAAGCAGGGTTGATGTTGGACAAAACATTTACTGCTTCCCTCCCGTTCACAGTTTGGCAATAAACGCATGGCTTCTTCTCGATGCTTCTGAATGTTTGTCTGCTCGTGCAGAGAAAGTAAGAGTCGGTGGATGGAACTGGAATTGTAAAAATTATCCATGCTCGACGGATAACGGAAGAGCAGAGGGAGGAGACGATTACAGCGGAAAAGAAAGCGAGGATGTAATTCGATACACATGTAATTTATGAATGTCCTTGCCATCGAATGTATCCTCTGGTCTGGTTTAAAAACAAGATTTTTTTGTGTTTTACTAGAGGTTGACCTGCAGTTGTTTGTTTGTAATGAATTCACTGTGTATTCGTAAAACATTGGCCAGAACAATGTGGCCGATGATGAAAGAGCGTTGACGAGGGGCTCCAAAGGGCAGGGCTGCATTGCATTGCGTGCGCAAGTTGGACAAAAATTTGGTCGCGGCAGTGAAGTGAGGGTGAGAGAAGTTGAAATATTGTTTTAAATTGACCAGCGAACAGGTGGACAGGAGTGGGCGTTCGAGTGACTCATGCGAATTGTCAAAGGGGTGGCTTGAGAATAATAGCTCTTCGTTTCACCCTCTGCCGACCGTACATATTTGATTGAACGAGTCTGGATATCCTTCGAGAAATTTCCAAGCTGCAGGTGTTCGCAAACGGGGTGACGACGGATTGTTTACATGGAAACGCAATTGATGCGAGGGTTGGAATGGCAAAAAAGGGTAGGAGTGCCCGGTTTCTTCTAGGTTCAGTTTCACGATGAACGTCTCCAGCCGGTATAGAATTCGATACTCAAAACACTGTAGAAGCGGTGGAGAATAAACTTATTTTGGGCAAAATTAATTGTGCAAGGAACTCGAGCATGGTTCCCGGAACTGACTGAAAGAGAGAAAGAGACGAGGGGTGCGTCGATTCTATGTAATGCGAATACAGTATCCAGATGAGAAGGTTCAAACGTTAATTTCCTGAAGCCGCGAATCTGGAAAAAAGCTTGTTCTGTCGTCTGTACCACGTGAATGAGGGTTATTCAGTAGTGGTGTGTGACACAAGGCTTGGTTGTAATCGTGAGTAATTCCTTGTTCACGGTTTTGTGCGGAAGGTGAACATGGACGTAAATTGCTTGTATGTCCGTCGACGTCAGCGGATGAAAGCTCCAATGTTATTTACCTAAAAGCTCCGGAGACCTCAGAACTGTGGAACAGACAAGACTTGTCCATGTTTCATTCTCAACGTTGCCCGCGGGAATGCCTCAAGTCGGCTTAGACTTTTGTAGCTGTGTCAATAATGAGCAGTGGCGGCGGGGTTATTTGCTCATTTTCACGGCCGTATGAAGTTTTTGCAATGAAGGAATTGTTTAACATAAAAAGGTTATCAATGTGACCTCCCGGCAGGTCAAATGATTTGAGGAAAATCGCAGAAATACGCATTGATTCGCGTTTCACGAAGATCTGTGCTGCAGG